>LBNU01013296.1:40114-57212 GCA_014162995.1 Artemisia annua
TGTTGTAATTTTGGTTGTTTTATTACATTATGTTGGTGATAATGTTGGTTTTATGTTAATTGAGGAGAAAGAAGCTAATGTGTCGTTTAGTTTCGGTGTTACTACTCCGTATAATTTACTACTCACCTGGTCTTAGACCTTTGTTAACACATTCACGTAAGGATTTTAAGTTACGAGAGTCGAACTTGACGTAAAAACTATATTGAAAAATATCGTTCGATGATGTATCTAGGGGGTTTTTTTTTTTCTTTTCTAAACCATGATTCAAGCTATCACAATAATGAACAAAAATAAATTAAATTTGGGAAATTATAGTTTGACAAGTAAATTCATTTTATTATTGTACTTGATTGTTAAAGTTATTTGTTTTTGAACTTTATTCAACATATTTATATAATTAAAAGAAGCTGTTTGCAAAAATTATTACGTAAAAAATTAGCTATCATACCGAGTAACTAGTAAATAAAATGAGTTAATTATAAGTAGCTCAGCACCAATAGTCACTTTACTAGTTCGTTCTACATGTAAAGACTTTTGTGACGCTGTTTACGGACCATCAATATCTTGAAAATTGGAAATAAAGTTTAGAAACTAAAATGCCTAGATATCTCCCTCACTTTATCTTTATTCCAAACAAGTTTCTTAGTTATTCCATTTTCTTTCAAAAGAAGAAGGTGATAAAACAAAGTTAGGTAAGCATGAAATTAAGCAGAAGAAACAATAATTCCGTGTGGATGGAGGCAATTGCAAATGGTGGGACCATGCCGACGAGAACCTCGTGACATCCCAAAAATACAAATACGATTGATTTAACAACCGTACGCACACGCATGGGACCCACCTAGTTCTAGAGCCATGGTCCATGCTAGGGTGGCAATCGAGTCGTGTTCGGGTTGACCTATTCGGGTTCGCGGGTTGGCGTGTTATTATAACCTCAACCCAAACACGACCCATTTATTAATCGTGTCAAGAAACTCAACCCTAACCCAAACCTGCATAACATGTGTAACCTATTTGTGACTCGTTTAACCTGTTTAAGTAAATAGAATGCAAATAACTATGCGACAATTTCAATGATATATAAATATAATCGGAATTTACTCATATATTAAGTACATATTAAAATACATTAATCGAAATCCAATATAAAATCCAAGTTACATGCTTTAATTTTAGTGGCTTATATATTTAAACGGGTTCACGGATTGACCTGTTTAATAATTGCTCAACCCAAACACGACCCATTTATTAAACGGGTTAAACGGGTTGACCTATTTTTGACCCAAACCTATTTATCCTCAACCCAAACATGTTTAACTTCGTGTCGAGTTCGTGTTGTTTATCGTGTCGTGTCGAGAATTGCCACCCCTAGTCCATGCTCCACAACCCCAATCCCCCGTTATCTTGACGAAGTTTAGGTTTAAAATCTAGTAATAATCAAAATGAATACTTATTAGAAAGAGACATAATAAACGGATAGTATCATTCAATGACTTCAAAATTTTTATGGAGCGTGTGCATGTGTTTTGAATGTGCCCCTTTCGTTATATGAGAGGCGTGGAAATCACCCAGATTGTCTTGAGGTCGTTTATCTAGTTTAAGCCCGTTTAGAAGTGAGTCACGATATTAAGTTTTGTCTATAAAAATATCTATAATAAAAGTTACAGTATTAATCCATTATGATAAACTTATAAAAATATTTATATATTTATAACTAATGTCAAATCTATCCCTCATGTCTGTCATCTCGTTTTCTCTCAAGTGTTGAAAACAGTTCTTTACAAGGTGGTTGCCCAGCCCGACTCTGTTGATGCGTGTGTTAGGTTGTTGCTTTTTCCACGTTATACGTTGCATGTGTGTACCAAGAATAGACAAGAACGTAGATCTGGAAATAGAAAATCATTGCAACAAAGTTCTATCTTAAAGTCTCTGGCTACATGGGGAAAGATGATGGTATTACAATGTTAGTTAAAATTATTTTGGACGGTTTTGGGTTGGGGTCCTTAGGTCAGGGCGGAGGTGATATTATTGAGGAGAGAACCGCGAATAACACCAACATCAGGCAATGTCTTAGTAAGATTGTGGATGGGTAGTTTACGGCAGCAATAAAAGTGCTATCCTCCTCTGGTGTTGCTCCATATTGTTATGATACCATTAAATCCTTGAAGGCTAAGCATCCTTACAAGCAACCCCCATCCATGCCAAGCAACACATTTTCTGAGCCTCCACTTGCAACAGAGATTGATTGTGTCTTTGGTTGTATTAAATCGTTCCCTAAAAGTACTACATGCAGAAGAGATGGTTTGAGGGCACAACATATATTAGATGTTTTATGTGGAGAGGGGCATGCTACCTTTGCAGATCTCTTAAAGGTAATCACTTCGTTAATTTATGGTTAGCGGAAAGGTGTCCGCCTGTTTTAGCAGAGTTTGTTGCATCTGCTCCTCTCAAACCACCACGCTGGAAATTATATTCATTCATTTAATGTAGTTATCTAAAATGCTTCTACCATTGTACTGTTTTATTACAAAATTGCAAAAAACAATATTGTACTCTTTCAATAACTATTGGAATAATTTTTTAAAATTGTATAATGCAATAAAGGTTAAAATGGTAATTTTCATGATTCAGATTGATCATTCAGCACAACTATCAAACACTAAGAATCTAATTTATACATAGTCAATGAATCATTTAGCTTTTGAACTACTCAGCGCTAAATCATTATGTTTTATCAAACAACCTCTTACACAATTTAACCACCTACGTTACATCCTAAAATTATTCATGACCAATTGACTATCACAACTTATATGTGGTTGGACCAACCTGTACCTAACCAAATTTGTTTGGCATGTTCCATATCCTACTTGGGTGTGCTAACAGGTATGTTCTACGAAATTAGTTGGAGCTAGAACTGTAGCTAGAGTTGAGGTTGGAGCTTATATTATAAGCCGGAAGTTGCAGCTTATATTTTTATAAAGTTGTTTGACGAATTAGTTGGAGCTAAAACTTATTAATGTAAATTGCATAAAAATACATTAAATTAAATTCAGATATCTTTCTATCTTTTGCGTGACAATCCATTATATTATGAAGGGTATTCAAATAATTTAACTAATTATAAACCCTCATAAACCCGTTTTAATTGACTTGAGATTATGACGACTTATGGCTTATAAAAGCTTCAATACACATGTATGACAAATAAAAATTATTTTATAAAATAGCTTATTTTAAAAACTCAAGCTTATATGAACTTTGCGCCAAACAGAAACAATGTCTAACTCACATTTCACATGTAATTCAATTAAGGGTGCGTTTGGTATCCGACTATGGGAATGACACTATGACTATGAAAGTGATTAAATGTGTTTGTTTAGGATGAGGGGGCCCACAACTATGGTAATGAATGATAGAAATGCTCTATACTCTATATAACTCAAAAGTGTAAGGTATGGATCTTTCATACCGAGGGGCCCACCACTACTATAAAAATCATTCCCATTGTGATTGATTGCGGCATACCAAACGCATTACACTAATACTAACACAATATTTGAGCCTGTAAACCGTACGCAAATATCATTTAAAAAAACAAAGAAGAAACAAACTTGAATCGTCAAAGTCAAATTGTAAGAGTACAATCGAATCGTTTGATACTTCACGTTTCCTATCGTCCTATGTTTATAACGTGACAGCCTTCACAATGAGACGTGATATGTACACCACTAAAAGTGATGCGCATAGCACAAAAACACAGTAATGATGCACATAATACAATATCACATATGCATAATTGTTATGTGCACATCACTTTTAATGGTGTGCATATCACTTCGTTCTAGCTTCCATAATTTAAAATAATTATCATGTCTCAAATATACCAAAACTCAAATTATTGCTGTGGAAAAATACATGAAAACTGACACATCAAATTGCTCTGTTAGAATTTATAAATAGCACGTAGATATGCAAGTTTTAGTGATATTTTTCAAGCTAAACCAAGTAAAATGTGTGAAATTTTAAAAATATAAGTTTTATTCTTTTTAGGAGGTAATAAGTATATTTATTTTTATTATTATTTTTTTAATACCTGAGTTTTCAACTCGACATTAGCCGACTAATCCCAGGACGACAACCTTTTTGGATAGCCCGGAGTCGACGCATTTGAACCTTCGTGGCCAATGGGGGATTAATTTTCTCCCCAATGTTCGAACCCAGACCTCTAAGCACTTTCATCCTAAGAAGCTAAACCATTATCACTGGGTCACCCCTACTGGTTCTAAACAATTAATACGTTAATTATTGTTATTGAAATGCATTAATACATATCAATTAATGTTCTAAACAAGGATTACTTAGGCAGACGTTTCGCCGTCGAAAAAGATACAAATTAAATTACTGTACTTTAGCTTCTATACCTAGTATGCTTGCAACCATACTTTTGATGTAACAGCGTTGACAACTGATAAGGATTTATTTGATACGCTTTTAGGGGGTCATTTAAGCCCTAAATCGTAATTATATGGTCAAATATTACCTCAAATTGCTTCTTTTCTCATTTTAGGTACTTGGGACGAGAATTTTGGAAAATGTAGCATTTTAGACGTTTTTGGAGTTAAAAGTGAAGAAAACGACAAAGTCAAGAAACAAGTCAGGAAATTACGCTTGACGCCGTCACGCCTTAAATGGTGACGCCGTCACTTGAAGATTTAAGAGGTGGAAAATGTTACAAGTGACGCTCCAGAAAACTTTTGAGGAATTTGCACCTAACGGCGTCAGGTGTATTTGGAAGTAGGCCGTCTAGTGTTAAGATAAAGAGAGACGGCCCAGAAGACCTTGAAGGTGACAGTGTATTTGGAAGTAGGCCGTCTAGTGTCAGGATAGAACCTGGCGACGTCAGAAGCCATAGAGTGACGACGTCAAGTGTAGTTTGGAGGAAGGAGTCACGGTGTCACAACTTGCAAGTAACGCCGTCACATGTTGATCAAGACAATCACAACTTGCACGCGGAGTAGCTGTTACTGTTTTGGCCATAAAATCTTCATACGAACTCGGATTTAGGTGATTTAAAAGGCCACAGAATCGGGACGAAAAGATCTACAATTTAGCAAAAACGGTCGTGATGTCGTCAGGTTATACGGACTGACGCCGTTAGGCTTTGCCGACAGAAAATCTGCTTATAAATATAATATTATAACTTCACTTTTTGTAACCCCCAACCCTAAGTCCGATTTTAGGGTTAGGGTAGGTGATTTTCCAGTAGATTAGAAGACTTGTATCATTACTTTTTCATCTTTTGATCATTGATTGATCATTGATTGGTGCAACTTTGGAGACAAACCCTAGGGACGAATTTTTTGAGATTTCAAGGGTTCTCAAACCCTCTTTTCTCTCATGTTTCATTAAAGATAAGTAAAGTTTTAATCATTCAATATGTCNCTCCAGAAAACTTTTGAGGAATTTGCACCTAACAGCGTCAGGTGTATTTGGAAGTAGGCCGTCTAGTGTTAAGAGAAAGAGAGACGGCCCAGAAGACCTTGAAGGTGACGGCGTTAGGATGGAACCTGGCGACGTCAGAAGCCATAGAGTGACGACGTCAAGTGTAGTTTGGAGGAAGGAGTCACGGTGTCACAACTTGCAAGTAACGCCGTCACATGTTGATCAAGACAATCACAACTTGCGCGCGGAGTAGCTGTTACTGTTTTGGCCATAAAATCTTCATACAAACTCGGATTTAGGTGATTTAAAAGGCCACGGAATCGGGACGAAAAGATCTACAATTTGGCGAAAACGGTCGTGACGTCGTCAGGTTATACGGACTGACGCCGTCAGGCTTTGCCGTCAGAAAATCTGCTTATAAATATAACATTATAACTTCACTTTTTGTAAGCCCCCAACCCTACGTCCGATTTTAGGGTTAGGGTAGGTGATTTTCCAGTAGATTAGAAGACTTGTATCATTACTTTTTCATCTTTTGATCATTGATTGATCATTGATTGGTGTGCAACTTTGGAGACAAACCCTAGGGACGAATTTTTTGAGATTTCAAGGGTTCTCAAACCCTCTTTTCTCTCATGTTTCATTAAAGATAAGTAAAGTTTTAATCATTCAATATGTCTATGTGTTTTTGGTTATCTTTTATGCTTTTCTTCCTTTTAACTAACATGCTAGCTTTATTTACTTTGTGTTTGCTTAGATATAATGAAACCTAGTTATTGATTGTTGATTAGTTGTCTATTGTTTAGTTGATTGACTCGCGTTAGGCTTAAGAAAAATGGCTAACTTCCTTTGTGTAACAAGTTTGAACGTCTTAAGAAACGTAATCGGATGGCACTACGGTTTTATTCGTTATATTTAATGCATGAGTAGAGGTTAATGATTCTATGATAGGATACTAAACGTGTCGTCATAAGAAGAAGCTAATATTCATAGAGTTGGGTTAGGTTGTGCACACCCCACGACTGGTATTAAGGAATATAACGCTTCAACTAAAACAATTGCACTGTGACATTCAACGAGTCAACAAGAGATAACTATGGAGTAATTAAATCTAAGTAAACACGTTTGTCTTATTATGCGAAGTCCACCACCTTACTTTTCTTGTTATTTTATTTTATTTTGTTTAATTAGTAGCTTTAGGTTAGTTGGTTAGCAACTAATTCCGCCACCTCTTTCAATACCCAAGATTTTTACTATTTTTATAAAATACAAAAATACCAAAAAGAATCATCCCTCACCTTTAGACCTAGTTGACCTACACTTCAATCCTAACGACACTATTCCCCTAAAGAACGATCAATCCCCCGGACATACCTATACTACACTACAACGACCAGGTACACTTCCTGGAGGATTGCAAAATCTCTCAAGATCCCTTGAGAGGGAAAACCTTTTGTGAGGCCACAATCCTCGCATCAACAATTGTTTGCACTTTTTGCCAACTATGAAGCTTCTTGACTTTTGATTAGTGCTTTTAACCTATCTTCCCAAGAAGTTTCCCGCCTAGCTTCAGAACCTTAGCTTCTTATCCGAGGAAACTAAGTCTTCAGATTATACTAGTGAATGAGAAGATCTTTCAGGGAGTCAGTGTGTTATTTTCATCACACACTGACTCCACCATCCTGATCTTGGTTCTTGATCTATCAGAGACTTGTATTAACTTAAGTTATTTTTTACTCAAATCCGTACTAAGAGACTTTGAGCTCTGAATTAACCCAACAATATGTAAATGACATATTGTTAATGGGAAACAACCTTCCTATGCTCAAAGATGTAAAATCATTGCTAGGAAAGTGTTTCTCCATGAAGGATCTAGAAGAAGCAACTTATATCCTAGAAATCAAGATCTAAAGAGATACATCTAATCGACTTATAGGTCTAAGCCAAAGTACTTATGTGGATTAAATCTTCAAAAGATTTAATATGCATGAGTAAATGTAATTTAACTATGGTTATGGCTCTAATCAAGCCAAGCCAAGTTCGAGCTTGACAGGGCTTGAGCTTGGCTCGAAAATCACAAGGCAGGCTTTAGCTCGGCTCGAAAGCTCGACGAGCTTTAATCATCCAAGTTTGAACTCGACTCGAGTAATATTCGAGTAAGGCTCGAGCTCGGCTCGAAAATCTCGAATTTATGCAGAAATATTCTATTCGATAGCTAAACTCTTCAATAAAATCAAAAAAATACGCTATGAACTCAAGAGAAAGGACTTATACAAAACATTGGAAAGAGTTTAAAAAGTTCTTCTACGACAAATATTCAACTATTCTACTAATATTCGCATTCTCGTTTAGGTTGTTTAAATAAATATGTATAATAAAAATTAATGTACATTAAGGCTCGAAAACCTCGATAAAAGCTCAAGCTCGAGCTATTGAGAGCTTGAACTCGGCTTGTTATGTGTTTCAAGCTTGTTTTTTGGGATGGGGCTCGAGCTTGATCAAAGCTTGACTCGATCGAGCCAAGCTCAAGCTTAAGCTCGAGTTGCTTGATAAAAGCTTCGCTTGTTTGCAACCTTACCTATGGCTCATGACACACATTTGAGTGAAACTTAAAGCCCTATCACCTACTGAGATAGAACGTATGAGTATGATTGCATATGCTTTGACAATTGGATCTATAATGTATGATATGACTTGTACAATACCTGATGTATCTTTCGCATTGAGCATGACGAGCAGATCCGAACAAAATCCAAATGAGGAACACTGGTGGGCTGTTAAAAACATATTAAAGTACTTAAGAAGGACTAAGGATATCTTCTTGGTTTATGGTGGTTTAGATGGAGAGCAAGATGTAAGATATTACACTCACTCCGGTTTCCATACAGATCGAGATGATACATGACCACAATCTGGATATTATTTTTATGAATGGAGGAGCGGTTGCATGGAGGATCTTGAAGCAGAGCATCATTGCATTGTCATCAACAGAAGCAAAATACATCGCTGTCTCGGAAGCTACTCAGTTGGCTGTCTGGATGAAGAGGTTCATAGGGGATCTTGGTGTTTTTACAATAACAAAAACCCTATGAAACTGTATTATGATAATCCAAGTGCAATCCTACTTGCGAATGATCCACGAATACAAAAAGCAGTAGGTATATTCTTCGCAGATTTCGCTACATTTGTGAAGTAGTCTCAAGAAATGAGATTGAAGTTATTAAGATCCATATTGATGACAACAATGTTGATCCACTAACAAAAGCTTTACCATGTGATAAGCATGATCAACATGCTAATGACATTGGGCTTCGTTATGTAGAAGAATTGTTAGAAGCTTAATTTTTGTATTTGGATATTTGAAACATTAAACAATTTTATTTATGAATAATATTTATTGGTTATAAGTATTGATCACTTACATTATTGTATTCTATATTTGCATGTTTCACCCGTGAACATGATAGTTCAAAACTCCATGGTCGATTATATTGTTTGGGCACAATAAATTAAGAATAATATGAAGTTTTGGTGTTTATTTGTGTGTACAAATAATTTAGTTGTCATGGCCAAAGTTAATATGTATTCATAGGGATGAATATTGGATGACTCATACGAGACGTTACTACATGGATGATTGTCAAATAGTGAGTTACGTTTATGATTTATATTCTCGTGTATCCTTAGACATTTAATATATACCACATTTATAAAACATAACAAGTGATGCATGTCGTGTGTCACGTTGTAGTATAGTTGTTTTGCATATTCAAGTTTTAAATTTATATTTAGCCGACTTATCCTAACACACACACTAACGAGCAGTGTACCCAATCAATATGTAGATAGTGGTAAGCAGAGTGTCGATCACTAAGAGTGGAACGTAATATCTAGTTAACCTAATCAGTATTTTAATATCCTAAGTTAGTTTTACAACCTAATCTAACGTAAGGGGGGGGGGTCTTAGTCTGAGAGACTAGCACAATTGTCCTAGATTAAACAGAAAAGTAAAACTAATGAGAACAAATCAGAGAATAGCAAACACGTACACGGATAGATAATAGATACAGCAAGAAGACCTATTCTATGGTTAAGCAGCTTGTCACTTGTATTATTGCTAGTTTTATATGATTAGTATTGTAATCTTATCTGTCTCGTCGGATCATAAATATAGGCGAGTAAACTCTTAATGATCACTTATGCCTATCCCACTTAGCTAGACACAAGTTAAGTAGGCGATGAGGGGGTATGGCAGCCCAAGCAAAACTCAGCTAGACAAAGAGGTTATCAATGCACATATACATGTCACCAAAAAAATATCATATAAACTTTAATTAATGGGAAAGCAATTTTATGGGGAGCAGTATGGTGGCCACAAGCCCATCAATCCTGATGAATTAAAGCTTACTATTACAGATAAAACAAAACTACTTAATGAATTATACACATGCAGGACCTTCTTACTGCTCTAAGATCTTCGTTTAGGGTGTGTCTTGTGTTGCTTCTTCGTCTGAATTCGTCTCCTTAGGGTTATGTTGCTCACAAAATTCGTATGTAATGAGGATCAATTTATAGTTTCTGTCTGAGGGTTCGATGCGGTGCATGAACTAAGTAGATGCGGCGCATTGAGGCAACTTCGCGTGGGGTCCAAGATTATTATATTCTGGAATCTTCGTACACCGTCTTTAGATGCGGCGTATCTTGAATCTTTATGCGGCGGATGTCCTTCAATATCTTGGATTGTATTTGGTGAAGTCTTGATAGTGATACACCATATGTCAATATTGTGATGCGGCGTATCTGGAGTAGAACAAGCTGGATCTTCTTCGTTGACCAAAGTTTCATATGCGGCGCATGATAGAATAACATGCGGCGCATTCTTCGAAGTCAGGAAATGGTCTTCGAATTCATCTAAGTATGATAATACGGCGCATCTGTCTAGAATGATGAGGCGTATCTCCTTGATTTCAGTAGACTTTCCATCTTGATTAATTAATTCGTCCAAAATCGCCAAGTTTCACCAATTGCTTGTTATTTTCCTGGGAATTACTAAAGTAAACAATCAAGCACCGATTCTCATACATAATTAAGTAAACAAGTCAATTAAATAGGATAAATGATGTCAATATAATGTACTTATTTGATGTCATCAAATAACCCCCCACTTGAACTTTACTTATCCTCAAGTAAACCTTAGATTAAATTTATGAAATTGTATCCTAAAAGATATTAGGATATATTTTTATCATTAAGCACTTATTCGTTTTATCATAATCGCACAACCAAACACTTAACGAGTTAGAAACAAAATAAAATTTTCAATATCAAAACAAATATAAATCGTTTAGTTGCTAAGCCGTGACGAATATTCTATCATTGACTTGGCAGACATACACATCTCCTCCACTAAAGCTAAGGAGCAACAAGTTTAAAGCGGTAAAAAGGGTTTTGAGGCTTAAGGGTTAAACCTAGCTTCACTCAAACGTTTACTGCATAAACTTAGTAGATCGCTAGCGCGAGTCCTTGACGCTTCAACTAACGGATGGTCACTAATTTGCTTCCTGGATCGCTAGCACGTTATTTGCATAACGGATGGTCACCAAGTTACAAACTAGATCGCTAGCGCGTTAGTCAATTAATCTAATACTCGGATGGTCACTACCTTATTCATACAATCTACATTCTTACTTAGCCATCTTTCTATTCGGATGCTCGAAAGCTAACAACGAATAGGACGATACGGTTGGGTATGGATAATATTTGGGATAAAAATTGGTGTGAAATAAAAAATACAAAACAAATAGATTAAGTCCTAGTGTGTGGTTAATCACTTCCCAACCATCCCATGGATAAGACTCATATCATTGAATAACTCACGCTTTGACTCATGTAACTCACGCTTTAGGTAGACATGAATTATACTCAATAAAATCTTAAACAAAGAATAAACCTTAGTTGGTGTTCCTATAACGGCCAACTCCCTTTCAATCCATAAATATATTACAACAACAAATAGTTGAGATATCTTCCACTTAATACAAAACTTTACAATAGTTGGTTAAACAAACTTCCAACTTTCTTCTTTCTTTTTCTTTTCTAATTTTTTTAACTAACATAAATGTGTAAAATTTTACAACTTTACTATTACGATTTTTTCGGATAATATTTCTTTACTTTTCAAAACTTCAGATATAAAAGTAATAGTGAAAGTAGTAAACACACGAAAATAAAAATATACAATATCTACTTTCACTCCAATTACATTGTGCAATTTCCCGACCTAACCAAAGATAATTGTTAGGTCACCATATTAGTAAACACAAGTATTCAAATGAAAGAAATGAGATGAGAATTAGACTTGGTTGATTAAGATCAATATGAAAGATGAAAGAACAAGAGTTTCCTTTAGATATGAAATTAACCAACAAGAGAAAGGATTACATAGAGGTCCTATTTATAAGATGGGAGCTAGGGCAACACGCCTAGTCCTTCCTTTCTCTTAAACGTTTGGGCTTTAGGCCCATTGGACTTTAACTTAGACTACTTAAAACCATACGAGTATTAAATAACGTAGCTAAATAAGATAATTCTAGCAACCTATTACAATAACTGAAATGACCGAGACTTGACTGAATAGTTGAAAACTATGATCCTAACAATCTCCCCCTAAGGATCGGTCATGAAGGATTGTTGAAGGATTGAAGTTCGTCACGGTCATCGAGGTTGCTTGACGTCTTTGTCTTTGGACTTTAACTGTTGACATTTGTAGCTTTAGACGTCTTCAAAATGATTGTAGTAGAAGTGATTCATCGTTCTTTGTTCTTTGTCTTTGTTGATGTGAAAATGATAGATGATGTTGTAATCCGCCATACGTCACTTTCGGTGTCTCCAATGAATTCGCTCCGTTCCGTCATGCTCATACATCTTTGACTTTGTTGTAGTTATGCATTCGTAGCTCTTTGTCTTTGTTGTTGAAGATTCATGATTGTTGTCGTAGAATCTTTTCTTTAGACTGTGATGTTGCATCGAGCTTTCTTTGGCATTTGTGATGTATGTATGAGCATGTGGAAGTTGGTGTTCAAGATGGCATTTGTACCTGAAATAAAACAGTTAGCAATAATACAACCGGTACTTACAGGTTTGAACTAGAATTTGTCAACAGCATAGTGTGAAGACTCCTTCTAATTCGCGCCAAGGCCGTTCCAAATTGGATACCCCCTAAAGAGCTTACACGGACACAACTAAGTACACCCACGATTAGGTGAGTCGCTGGAGATCACCCCACGACTGTAGAACGTTTGAAGCCATCGTAATCACTAAGCGTAACCCATGAGGAATTACCGAAGTGACCTGCTGTCAGGGCTGTTTGATGTTAACCCTGGCAGGATTTCCGTTCAATCATTCGAGAAATACTTAAGTAGTTCTAGGCAGATTGCTAAGATCTGCGAAGGACTCGATTATTTACAGTTGGTGTCCATTGATGTAGGACAACCAATGTAAGATTACTAAGTGTACCTAAGAGATCTTTGATGTATCTCGTGGCTCTAGACTCAATTAGTGCAACTTATGGTTTCCTATGTGGAGATTAGGGCAGGGTCTCCTGTTTCAATATCAACCAACTGTAAATAGAAGGTCGATAGATTACAACGGTTCCCCGTGAGAATGAAATAAGTATCTTTTGAGAGATACTCGAGTGGCTAGAAGGTGAAGGTGCATGCGTCATTGGGTCCATGACGTCTTTTATCTTCAATACCGGTGTCGCCTTAGCAACAACCAGTAGCATATGAATTGAACCCGGTGTCTGCCCTAAGGTTGAATAATTTGGAGGGCTCATTTCTTTTCACCCTTTTCATAACGTTTCTTTTTAATTCTTCAACCCCTTCTTTCTCCGTTTCATTCATTTCTCCTTTTTCGAATCATACCTAAGGACTTCTAAATACTAACTATTGGTGATGTCCTTGGGTAGATCCCTCCGGTTTAGGCGGATCATAGGACGGTTATTCCTAACCTTAGTCACCTTATAACTCCATGACTATCCTAGTGATGCCTTTTGAAACCATTCATTTGAAAATCTCTCAAAGTGTTTGTGAAAAAAAACATTTTATAACACTTTGAGGGTTTTATTTTCTTATGAAATACTCCCCCTCCACATGTGCTTATGAATATTTTGCGGAAAATAACACATGCGGGAGAAGTTAGCACTTTAGAATTGATCCACTCTTAATAGACATGTACCCGAGGGACACGGTTACGTTGCTTAGTTAAAGGGATGCATTGTCAGTTTTTAGGTGACAACTAGCCCTAATAACTACCTTGAAGTTGTAAACATTCCATAAAGGAAGTTAGACCCGTCAAAGTAACGTCTAGAAAGAGTTTCTCGAAACGGTACAATCTACTCGGATAAATCCTTTCGAATACTAACGGTTTTTGTTTCGTCAATTCTTGGGTCAATTCTGAGTCGAGCTCGAGTGAGATACAATTTTGCCACATCATATTTTAATCATTTTCTTCTTCTCCCCCTCAAAAATAGCATATCAAATGTTGTTTTTGCAAACGATTTTGATTAAAATATGCTTTTTGAGTCTTATGGGGAGTTATCATCAAAGATTTGAGATTTTAAGAACGATGTTTTGGTACAAGTACTCCCCCTCAACTTGTGGATACTCATTGAGGTGAAATACTTGTCTTTTGAGTAGAATTGTGAAAATCTGAAAAGTTTGATAAATTCTACTCAAAAGTAAGAAGCCTTCGCTCCTTATCTTAGGATTGTAGCACTGAAGCGTACCACAGGGTCCTTTCTTTACAAGGTATGGGTTGTGCACTGTTATGTGTACACAAGCCTTAATAATTCACAATAATCAAGAATGAATTGGAAATAATGAAAGGTTATACCAGAAGCTTAAGTCTGAGATGAGGTCAAGGCATTGAAGTCGGTGAACTTTGCGTTGGGCCTTTGAAATGTCAGGATCGGAAACGATGGACGAACCCCGATATAACTTTCCAGCCTCCTGATCTGTTCCCTCCGGTTGAGCCTTTCTTCAATGGCATGGATGAAGTTCTTTACCATTCTTCTTGTGCTAGAATTCCAACGGGTATTCTTTCCTTCTTTTACTTTGTTCAGATCGTCCGTCAATCTCCCCACTAGACCATCACGAACTCTTTGCAAGGTAGCATCACAGAACTTATGAAGCTCGTCGAACCGCATGAACCGTAGCTGATTCTTTGAGTTGAGGTAGGTAACCCCGAACTTTGGTTTTTGGAGAATCATTAGTTGAGATGCGTCATGTAGTTCTTCGATCATGAGTTGTGGTTTGGTCAAGTTGAGATGATTCTGGTAGCTTTCAACACCTAACTGTAGATCTTCTACACGTTCACGGATGATCAGTTGTCTGATGTACATGAGCAAGGAAGAGATGAAGTTGTACTGAGTTGACGTTGGGAAGCCCCTCATTCTTCCTTGAACTTTCTCCAGATACATATCTTCTACGTCATCTAGATAAAGATGTGGGAAATCGGCTTCACAAAACTTGTAGAGCTGTTCGTCTTGCCTCTTAACCACTATTTCCTTCATGTAGACATAATCAAACCGTTTATCTTCCAGGATTTGCATGATTGCGACGATTCGGCCTTTGTTCTTCACATCACCGGATGTACGTTCACGTCTGTGAGTGTAGCCGAGCTTTCGTCGTTCTGACCAGTTCTGAATTCCAAACAAAGCGTCTCTGTTGTATTCCACAATAGAGTTGCTGAAAATAGGAGCGGTTTCTTCAATGTTTGGAACCTCATAACGAGCAGCTGGTACTGAAATCCTTAATGAAGACTTGTAGCGATCTTTGGAAGCTTTGATGTCGTGTTGCAGGTAGCGGAGATCATAGTTGAAGAAGAACCGATATGGAATTCTAGGCTTGTCAGCAAAGCCTTGAAGAGGTAAAGGTTTTGTCCAGTCGGTGAAGTACGGTTCGTTGTGTTTTCCATGGGCATCGAAGTTGCTTTCCGGATTAAGCCAATCAAAGGAGTCTGATAAAGCTGATGCAATGTTCTGCAAATGGTAGTCCAGCTCTATTTTGTTTCCTGATCGTGCCTTAAGAAAGTCACGAGCATCCTTGTTGATTCGCCTAAGTTCAGCTTTCGTCACTTTTTCCAGCTGAAGACCCGAAAGAATACTCTGAGCGTATTGTAAAGTGTTGCCCGGGAGTGGTTCTTCGGTTTCAAGCGGTGGATGAGCTTTAATCATTGTAGTGACCCATTCAGATTCAGGAGCCTCAGGAGCATCTAACCATGTAAAGCGTTTGGTTTGCTTCTTCTTACTCTTAGACTTGTCGGTCTGAGTTGTTGATGATATTCCAGCTTGTGGTTCAGGAGATTCAGTTTGAATGAATTCATGTTGTGTTTCCTCCTGTTGATCATCTTGCTGAAGCATGAATGGTTCTTCTGCTGCTGTAGGTCCAGACTTGGGTGCTGAACTTTGTGGTATGCGGGTAGAAGTCTTAGATGCTGGTGGTTGTCTGGATGATGATGGTTTGCAGATAGACTTGGATCTTTTGCTTTGTGGGTCTTTGTCCGGATCATCGTCTTTTCTTGGACGTTTGCGTGTACCAGCGGCTTCTTTACATGACTCTGTTGCCCTCAGGGATTCAAGTAATGCAGCTTCTTCATCAGTCTTTTCTATCTTTTCAGCAAGTTTGGAAGCTAACAAAGTTTCCAGTTGTTCCACGGTTAAATCCACAGGCTCAGTAGGAGGCCTGTTCGTTTGCAGATAGAAAGGAGTTGACTGAAGCGTTTTGACGATGTTTTTACGAATCCTGATGTCTAGCTCATTTCTGATGGGTTTCAGCATTTCAGACAACTCTAGAGTTACTGTAGATACAAGATTTTCACCCAAGTATTATTTGGTGTAGTCTTTGATCATCTCTTCCATATTTGCTGTCATGTACTTGTCAACTTGAGCTTTAGTCTGCATTAACTCCTGTACTTTATCAGAGAGCTGAGTAACAAGTGTAGTCATTTTCTTCATTTGGTCTTGAAGATCACCATCGTGTTGTTGTGGTGTTCTCCTAGTCCTTGAAGATCCCGAAATATGCTTTGCCCGTAAAAATGCTTTTGTAGTTCTCAGACTGGCTTTCTTCATTCTTGGTCTTTTTGCTTTTGGTGGTGGTGGTGGTGACTGGTCTGATGATGATGATGATGATTCTGCTTCTGATTCAGAGTGAGGTGGAGATGGATCTTTAGGTGGTGTACCTTGAGGGATTGGAGGTCTTTCCGGTGTTGGAGACCTATCCTTTGGCGGTGATGGCATATCGATATCGAAGAATTGATCATCTTGATCTTGACCATGGGGTTGATCATCAAGATTTTCTTCTGCCGGTTCCTCTGAGGTTTTCTTACTCAACTCCTCTTCTTCCTGACCTTTGGCTTTGACCTCTGGAATTGTTGTCTCAGTTTCCTTTTGTAGTTCATCTGTAGCCTCTTCAACTCCAGCATCTTTCATAATAGTGTTACCCTCAGCATCCTTTTCTAGTTGTTCTGTTGTTGTTTCAGTTGCTGTTGGAGGTATCACTGTGCTGCTAGAACCACCTTCTCTAGCTTGGAGTTCAAGTTTTTGCTGATGAGCTAGTTGCAATTGAAGGTTGAGACGAGCAGCCAATTTGAGCTT
>LBNU01013297.1:0-27536 GCA_014162995.1 Artemisia annua
AAAAAAGAAGGGGAAGGGGGGGGAAAAAAATTCCAGCCTCAACACTGCGCACACAAGGAAATAGGCTCAGTATAGATCAAAGATAATAAGAAACTTATGCATAGTTTAAAGGATACGTTAACTTTAGGCGCACATCCACCGCCCGATGACGCACCATGGTCAACTACTGGGACGTGACCTCTTGGATGAGCTCGCGCCATGACCACCAGAAACGCTCTTTGCGCTTCAATGGCTGGTTCTCCTCCTTCACTTCCTCAGTATCCGCCACGCAAGATCCTCACACTATTTGAGGATCATGTGTGATTCCGCGGCTTCCGGAGACTGTTCCCTAGATGGGGGCAACACTCTGTACCGGAGTGGCTTGTAGCGCCACAAGCGTAAGAATTCTCCAGAGCTCCTTCAGGTGCCCATCTCCATGACGCGCCCAGCGTTAGCAGCCAGGACTGGCGTCCTCACCTTCTCCCAGTGGGCGCACCCCCACTGTCACATGATCTCGGCTTCTCGAGTGGACAACACTGAACAAATCATCTCTGCGAACATACGAAACAAACAAAGTAACAAGTTACATCAATACATAAGAGACAGAGCGCTTACAATAACGAGACAGAAAGAATGGAAGGCACAAGCACCCACCCCGACCATCCTCATCACAAGAATGTTGGCAATTCCGTCCTCCGGCTGGAAGTAGTTTAACTGATGCCCATGATGCACCAGGAACCTCTTCGGATTACACCTAAGCATGGGGATGCGGTATTACCATGTGATGGTATCCGCATCATCGTGCGTTATATGCTCCGGGGAGGGGGCGCTCATCCCTCGGCAAGGACCCCTGGGTATAAAAGTCAAAACCGAAGGGAAAGATTGCGTCGTCTATCCAGAAGAACTTCTCCCTCCAGTTCCTCAGTGAATCTACCTTCTCTGTATAGCATTGTAGTGGTCCTACACGCTTGGAGAAGGTAACCCACCCATTTAACCACGTCGTATGATAAAACGCGCGGAATAAATGGACGGTGGGGTCAATCGCTAATAAGCGACAGTTCACTTCAAAATTTGTTATTTTGGCAGCGCCAATGCAATGAAGCTGGGAGATGTGGAGCTGATAGTAATTTAATATATCACTCAGGAATACGGAAAAGGGCACACGCTGATTCGCCCACTCGAATAAGCGTGTGTATACCCCAACCTTCCCTACGGGGAAGTCCGCGATTGTATCATTCGGATCCGGCACCACAGGGTGCCGTGCTAAAGGAATATAATAGTCCGAGGCGAACTTAGTGAGTTCCTCCTCGGACATATTGGATGTACAGTCGTGTAATTGAAGAACCATTTCTCTAAGTAGCGCACGCGCTGATTACCTTAAGATTACTGTTTTTTGGAAGTTGTTTCAAGGGTTTGTTAATGATGGTAATATGCGTTTTCACTATGATAATCACAGTGAAAATGAGGAAGGAGGTTATATAGGGGGTCACTCACCACAGATAATATAGGCCTACAACATAGACCTACCAATAGACTTAATCCATTCATTTCATGACAAGTGTTAAATACTAATTCTCTCTCATCATTTTTCACCAATTAATTTTTCAAATGAACCAATCAAATTTTTAGGTCTAATTTTAGGTCTTAGTTTTAGGCATACAATTCATTTTCCTATGGGATATATATCAAATATCCGATATCGGCGGACACACCGAAGAGTGAGGAACACGAAACTGATAAGGTTTCGTGTGTATATATATAGGGCATCACGGCTCTCATGAGAGGTACGATTTACAACCCTAACTCTTCAATACAACCCTAAAACCGATTACTTACTCTCACGCCGGAGGATAATCGTGGGAGACAATCCCACGATAAGCCTAACGGTGTTTGTTTGCTTTCTTAGTGCGCAGGTCTCAAGCATTAAGATCTAATTGGTACGAGAACAGGAACCCAAATAAAGAACGCCCAACTTTTGTATCAACACTTTTTACTTGAGATTTTACGAGTACACAAGATATTTGATCTTCTTTGTCTAATTTCCCTTCAACATTATGCCTCGGTAACAGGTCTGAGAAAAAGGTGCGTGCTTGGTGTGCCTCAAAAGACGATATACGATATCTTGGGACATCTGCAAAGGAGGGGATCAATGTAGAAGAAGCTTTTCATAATAAAAGTCAGCTTTGTCGCCCAAATGTAACTGTTTTATTAATGAGTGCTTATTTTTAAGATTAAATTCGCGGCAGCGTACCCTATGATTCATCTTCTTGCAGAACTTATTGTATGGTATCACTTAATAAAAGATTTTCATTGCTAGAGAACATATTTTAACAAGTGTTTTTGTTGTTTTGAATTTGTCAAGATACTTGCTGGACACTATTGATGCAGGAAGCACCGTTCAACAAAGGGCATCCGGATGCGAGTGTTAAGAAGCAAATGCAAAATTCTTTTGATCACCATTTGATTGACAAACTGTAAATTTATAATATGCTTTGTTTGAGAACATTAATGATACTTTTTCTACTGTAAGTTTGATACCAGTCTGATACTTTTTCCACAGTAACTTTGATACCTTTAGGGTCAATTGACATCTCAAAGGATTTTACCTGAACAATGCTCGATTATTTTTCAAAGCTAAACAAACTCAAATTCATCTGTTCAGGAAAAAAAGAATCACTGTTTAAAGTGTTCCACAGTTCTGTTTTGACTAAACAGCTTTCAAACTGCTTATTTCGAACTGTTCTTTTCAACCTCGAATAAGCAGTTTAATTAGCAATCCCAAACACCAAATAGTTGTACTCGAAGGAACACTAGGATATCATTGTAATTCAAAGACTACAAACCAACAATGATGTGACACTTAAAATCCACAACATATCTACACGACTAGAAACATAGAATGTAATATTAACTCTAACATAGTATTTCCCACTAAATTAGTTGTAACATGAACTCCACAGCATGGTACAAACATACATGATAAGAAGTTGATAGGAAATGTTCCAAGTCAAATGGCATAGCCTCTCTATAAGTTGACCTGTTATTGTACCATTTTCCAATCAATCCAAACCTCGATTTCAGCGCATTTATACGATTTGTCTGCAAAACGGAAATCCCCAATTTTTTTAGCATATTCACATAGCAATGTAGATTTAACCTTAGGGCATCTCTGATGTTACCACTCATTGTACTTTTTTTTAACCAAACGTGTCGAAATTCACTCCAATTTAGCACTACTTTATTGTGATGAATAGTGATGGCTAAATTGCAATAAATATAGTGCAAACATTATTCATCGCACCAAAACATTTTCCATTTCATCAAAAATCATTCACTAAACTTTTTTAATGTATTTAAAAAATATATTTAAAACATTCCTTACTGTCCCTACACTGGAGATGCTCTTATGAGAACTAATAAATCTTACTCAAAACTCAAAAGTTAGAATCAGATAACTCACTTGGTAGAAAGTCTTATCAGTTATTACCGAATAATAATAACTTTTGAGGCCATATTACTTCGTTCCAACTGATGAGACTTGATCCTGGTTAACTGGAATCTGAGCAGACGCTCCCCCTGGTACCATTGTGTTGGGAAAAGGAGGTGTGGGTGCCATCATAGGTCTTGAAAGTGGTGGCCTTAGAGGGGTCATTCCTGTTGGGTTCGGAGGCCTCTGTACTGTGTTTGGGATTGTCATTCCGGGTCTGTTTGGTAATGGGTTTTGCATAGGCCTGGAAGCGGCAGCACCTGACATGCCTAGTCTGGCTGCAATAATTTGGGCACGTTCATGGTAAAGTCTCTGTTTTGACCTTTCCAATTGTTCCCTAGCCCTTGTTACGACACCATCCATCTCAGTAAAGAAGGACAACTTAGTCTCCAACTTGCGCAACTGATGCATAAATTTACAACATAAATAGTTGGTATATAATCTAAACAAGAGAACTTTATAAATGTTAAAATACTATATGTGATACATAGAAGGGTAAGGTAAAAGGTACAAAATGAGCAGTTTTTCTACTGGTTCAAATAGAGTGGGTCGACCCACAATACCAGTTGCCAATTATTAAATTTTTTTATATAAGCATGTGTGTCATATGATTACGGATTAAGAAAACACTTGTGAGACTTTTGACCTGCTTGACCCATTTCCTTTTAGCCAAATTTCAGATCATTACTACTTCAACAATTAGAGATGTAGCATAACCCAGATTGACCCATCCATAAGTAAATGGTTCAAAGTTGTCAAGTGTGTTATACACTGAGAGAAACTGAATAACTAACTGATCAGTAACTCATTACCTGCTTCTCTACTAATGATGTGGCAAGCTGCCGGATCTGGTCCTCTTCTTGGTCTGCCAAGAATTTCGCCTTAACTGCAGCAGCGGAGATGGCAGTAACAGCTGCACGCGTCAAGTTATGCATACTTGGGTCCTCTTTAGTGGCTTTGTTCACATTATTACAGTCTTTTGCTCCAACCTCTCCTACATCATTGAACATAAAGAATGAGCTGATATAAGATGTACAAAAGTAATTCAGCCAAATCCATGTCATCAGCCATTGGGGTGACTAGTCTCTTCAACTAAAAACATACATGCAATGGGCACACATAATTTGTGGTGAAAGTGATGTTACCTTCCAAAGCCTCGTTAAAACTGACCATAGCATTACTGACAACTTTTTAGTGTATACCGAATATTCCTTCCTATATCATTTTGTAGGATCTTACAAGGGTTTAGTTTAATTGACACCAGTTAAGGGCATCTTTTTTCAATCATTGTTATAAGTATCATGGTAACTGTTCAAAAAATCAGACACTCTGGTGTAGAAAGAGCATGACAAAACCTGAATTTTCCGTGTTTCCAGCCAATGTGGATTGTGGATGTTCTTCCTTCTCTGGTACAGGAGATTTAGATACCATCTCCTCATCCTTTAAAGCCTTTGTAGGCTCAGAGACGCCTACCGATGAAACAGCCTTAGCAGAATCTTCAGACTCCTTTTTAGAACTTGAAGGATTCTCGATTTCATGTGTTTGCTTATTAGTTTCTTCGGTAATGACCGGTTTCTCAGCAACTGCAACTGGAGTCTTGTCTTTCTTGCCCTTTCTTCGTGCAGCATTCTTTCCTTTCTTAGGAACCACCACTTCTGCTTTAACCGGATCTTCCTTTTTTTCATTAGAAACCAATTTTTCCTTCTCCTTCCTAGTTACATTAGTACCTTCCTTGTCCTTCTCATCATTTACTGGATTGCTAGACTTTTCTTCTTCCTGCTTATTGCCGGAATCAGTCTTCTCTTTCAAGGTTTCTTGTTCCACAACTACTTCCGTACCTCTGCATACCAATTTATGTCAGTTACAATTTTAAGAGGCTATTCAAATATAATCTACAGGTTTATTGACCTCTCTGTGTCATCTTGTTTTGTCTTCTCATCAGTTGGATCTTGTTTTGTCTTCTCATCAGTTGGATCTTGTAAAATAAAGGAATGCCTGGCAGACAACTGCAACCCAGTGCCACCACTAGACACATATTTCAGAGAAGTTCGAGCTGAAGCAGTTGCAATATTAGGATCCACCAACCTAGTCAGGAATGCTGCCTGGAAATCAACAAAGAAAATCAAACAGAGGTATCAAGTACCGAAAGTAGTACAGACAGAACTTCCAAAAATCGCTCCACAACATAATAGCATACTGTGTACATCATACTTGTTAATTTTTTGTTAAAAGTTTAAAACCTTATTTCTCGAACTGCCAAAATTACGTTCGGTTATGGGCCTTATGTTGAAATAAAAGGTTAAAAGACTGAGCAACGCCTATTTCTTTCTTGGTCCATAGATATCCATAACAAAACCCAATCTTCTACCCACACACTCAGACCTTACTTATTGTAATTGATCACTAAACTAATTTAGAAGTTTCTACAATTCAATTTTCTAGATTTTAATACTGTATATAAGTCGCATGTTACAATATATTAGTTTCTAAAAACTCAATTTTCTTAATTGGTTTTAATCACCAGTTCTAAGCATTTCACTTACCATTGCCATGACGGGGTTACCAGCATCAACTAATGAAAGTTTCTCATCGAGGGAAGGAAGAGATCCCACAGCATCAAATGCTTCTCTAAGTGCCTTCACTGCAACGTTCACACCAGTTTCCTTGGAATCTTCCTGATTATCTTTTGATTTGCCAGGATCAACTGATTCCGTAATCTCCATTGGGGAGGATTCATGTTGCTCATTATTGGATGGAGCATCATCAGTAGCAGGCAAGGCATCATTCTTTGGTTCCTTAGTTTCTTTCTTATCAGAGGAATCATCGGGAGCTGTGTCTGTCTTGTCCTCCATTTTTACATCACTGTCTACTTTGTCAGTAATTTCCTCTGTACTTGCACCAACTTCTTTCTTCTCGCTGTCTGCATTGGGGCTTGTATCTTTCTTCTCAGCTTTTTCCTTTTGAATTTCATCAACTTCATCATCGCAATCCCGAAATGTGTCTTCAATTGGCATTTGAACAAAGTGTAAAATACACTGAGCTTTAGTTTTTGTGGCAACATGTTCAGCAATCTCATTCCAGTTCTCGCTGAAGAGTTCCAGAGCTTCAAGAAGGAGCAGTGTCTCTTGATCTGTCCACTTCCCACTGCTTGCACCAGTAGCATCAGCAGGCTCCATGAGAATGAAATCAGAAGGGGACATATCGGAGTCTAGCTTACCGTCGTTAAAGCATTGAGTACATAAGTCATAATCTGCCTGCCTAGCAAAAAATGAATCACCATAAAGCAGACATATGTGACGTATATAAATAGATAATCTGTCTATCTAACAGAATTGAATAAACATAAAGCAGAGATATATGATGTATAACTAGAACTGGTTTCGCTATGGTTAGACCTTGAGTATATACTGAAAAGTGAAAACATGAGCAGGCCTACATTGGTTGCATCTGCAAGTATTAGTACTTTTAGATATCTCTGCCCCTCATGTTAAAATTAACATATTTCAACATTTTGCACACAACAAGCATGCGTAATTATCTTCATTTAATCTCTTTATGGCATAAAATAGTGCTCTATTATCTTCTAAACCAGCCGTCTCGTTCTCAATTCTGAATTTTTAACTCATTTTTCTTTCCAAAAGATCCACAATTCAAGACAGCTCAATGATTCTCTACCTAGTATTACATTCGAAAGAGATGCAGTCTTGTTTGCGGTCAACCACAAGTCCACAACTACTTATCTTGATCAAAGGGTTGGAACTTCTATTTCTTAATTACAATAAACATGACAAAGGTATAATACTAACGCGGAGAATGCCAGCCTAGATAAAATGTCAGTAACCAAGCTTTACATGTGTGCAAAATTGCAAACAAAACAGACTGTCAACAGATGTGTGATATTGCTGCAGAAAAATCTGCGATATATGAGCACCCTTAAATCTTTGCATGTAAAAAGAGTTCTGAATATCAACTTTTTACATTTATTTTCTGCTCAACCAAAAAGGATGAGACAGTCAGATCAATCATGCGCATGAGGTTACCAAAAAAGAAGATACATTCCTAACCAAACCCTTAACATGCGATATCATTAAGTATAGAATATACTACATAAATTCTACTCAGCTAAGCGGCTAAGCGCAAATTGAATAAATCATTTTATAACTGTTTAGTAATGGCTACAATTGACATCAGCGAAAGCCAACACTTTCCATTATCTACTACTCGTGACTCTTTCCCCTTTGTAGATGACATTGTACTGATCTACTTCTTTTCGACATATTAGCAAGACAACCCATGGGCAAATCAGTAGGTATCTTTTGGTAGAATGTTGTTAGTAAAACAGCAATTTTAGGAAGCAAGCAAAAACTGTCAAAGCAAAATTATCACTAACATGGAAATAAAGAGCTCCAAGAAACAACTGACCTGTTTCTGACAGTGATAACGTTTACGAGAGCAATCAGCTGCACATGAATTGCAGTGATACTCAACAGATGGTCCATCAGGCTGCAACGATTCGTCGGTTATTACGGACTCTGGCAACCGCGATGGAACTGCAGGCGTTACAAAACTACTCCTGGGAGCAGCTGGTGAGGTCAACTGTTCCACCTCAAACTCGTACAATTTTTGGATCAATGAGTTTACTTTTTCAGCTTCTTCAGCATCCACCACTGAGTTGGCAACATCTGCCTCAGGTAATGGATGGTAATTAATTAATCCCCAATAGTCTAAAAACTCCATCACCTCTTTCCTAGCATCCAATTCTCCGACTGATATCTCAGAAAGATCTTTTTCCTCTAATTGTGTATTAGGATCCGTGTGAAATCTTTTCATAATAGAGTTACGTATATCCATGTAGATCTCAGGAGTACGCTTCTCTGATTTTCCATTAAAGAAAGACGGTAATGCTCTCTCCTCCAACGGATGAGCTTTAGTCCAAGAGAACCAGCCTACAAACCACACCATACGTCAGTGCACAGAAGATCATTACTATGTAAATCACAATCAATTGTTGACATTTTATTCAGTCAGGGAACCAAGTTTCAAAGTTCTTGGCTTCAGTACCGGTTGCTATGTAGCACCGAAACGGGAACGGCAAAGGGATACGGGGACAATACGGGAACGGGAAACGCCAAAAATCAAAAATTCAAGATACGGGAACGGCATAGATACGGCAATAAAAAATATTAAAAAATTAAAAATATATTAAAGAGAATCCAAAATAGATGGAAATGAAACTATTCTTCCATTTCTTGGTTTATAATTACTAATTTACTACTACTCCGGTTAACATTTGTAATTCAAAGCCTTTAAAAAAATAACACATTTGTAATTCAAAAATGCTTACTAAAGTTAGAAAAAGAAAGAAAAAAAGAAATTAAAAAACTCACCTACCAACTCTCACACTTGTCAACAAAATTACTATTTACTATAGTATATACATTTATTACGGAGTAGTACTTTATCTTCAATTCCCAACACCCTTTCTTATTCTATTCACCACTTTTTCTCTTCGTCTTCATTCTTTTTTTTTTTTCATCTTCTTCAGCAATTATGTTCCAACAAATTACAAATCCATCTTAATTTTCATCTTTTTCTAAGTTCAATCTCTAAGAAACGGCTTGGAAACTTCTTAAATATATGAAACGGCTAGGGATACGGCGTGAAAACGTTTCGGGAGCGTTTCAGGGGCGTTTCCGTTCCCTCCCCGTTCCCAAACAGGCATGCGGGCCTAATAGGCGTTTCGGTGCATCACAGACCGGTTGTTAAAAACACAAAGATTAGATTCAGAACTAGCCTATGGCCACACTTCAATAGGACCATATATAGCTCAATAGTTTTTTATTTTAGTTAAAAATCATAGATATTTCCATGTGCCATAGCTAATCTATAACATTAATGCAAATCGATATATCTAAACAAACATGTTAGGAAAACAAACTAGAATCCCGGTTCCCATCACATTCAACATTCTAGTGTTTCAACTACAGGAAGTCTCAAATCACATTCCTTAATTATTTGAAGTGAACTTATCTTGAGAGTGCCACGAAATAAACACTAACAGACACACAGCGCAAAACAAACTACATTCACTCCCTAACATGTACAAGAGGTGCGACAACAATATTTAGAGCCTAAGTAACATACGCAAGTCAAGGTCTCAAGAATACACTCAAATATTAGTTTTTGAGTCAAATTTTCAGCGCGAAACAAGCTACATTCATCATATCCATTCCCTCACCACAAAAACAGGTATGTCAGTAGTATAAATGGCTCTTAAGGATGTGCAAGAGGTGTGATTACTCAGGTCCTCAAATTTTACAACCAATACTACTATACAAAAATATGTATGTCACTAACATAAATGAGTCTAAGGATCCTCAAGGCCTCAAATTTTACAGCTAATACTACTAGACCAAAGTGTCTATGTTACTAATAATAATATAAATGAGTCTAAGGATGTGGGAGAGGTGTGATTGGTTGGGGCCTCAAATTTTACAACCAATACTACTAGACTAAGGGTATGTTTGGCGAAGATAGCGGTAGCAAGAAACAATAGTAGCATTAAGCATAAGCTTTTGATAAAGTGTTTGGTAGCATAGCTGTATAGTCATAAGTAGTAAATGGAAACGCTAATTGCTCGTAAATGCTACTAGAAGTAACATTTTGATTTGGATTAGAAAAAACAGGAACGCTAGTTGCTAGTTTCCAAACAATCATTTCGTGCAAAACGCTAACCTAACCGCTAGTTGCTTCTAAATGCTCGCTACTAAACATAACCTTAATTATCCGAGTAATATAACTTAACTTAACTTAACAAAACGAAAGCGAAAGTAATCATAATAATTCCCTCACCACACGAAACCGGGACAACGTGAACATTCTCCCCGCGCGACTTCACCTCCTCAACCTCCTTCTCAATCTTAACTTCCAACGCCTCCCACGCTTCTCTCCTCTTAACCATCTCCTCCTCATCCACCACACTCTCAACCACCGGAACCACCGGTTCCACCATCGCACCACCGTCACTTTCACCACCACCACCACCGCCACCACCACCACTTCCATTCACAACCACCGCCTCCCAAAACGAATCATCTTCACCGTAGTAAACAGGCTGAGACCTCGCCGCTCTGGTTAATGGTCCGTTGTGGATTAGGACAGGTGAGGGCGAGTGCTTCTCACGCGCTTGGCGTTTTGATGGAGTTGAGGTGCTGGCGGTGGTGTTGGCTTTGCGTTTGCCGCCGCGGCGGCGGGAGGATGGTGGATCGGATGACGGCGGCGGCGGTGGTGGTGGTTGGTCGGTGGTTGGTGGTGGTGCTGGTGATGGTGAATTGTGTTTTTCTTCCATTTCTAGGGCTTGTAATATTTGGAGATCTGTTGGACACACAGTTTTATATCTAGTGATAGGTGTGTGTTACGGAAATGAATGAAAGATACTTTTGCAAAAAAAATTGTTTTTCTCAGTTTTAAAAAATAAACATTTTTCTGTTCAAAATCGGGAGAAAACACTTTACTAAAAACCTTGAGAACCGAAAAATGTTTATTTTAAAACTGAGAAAAACAATTTTTCTGTTTTAAAATAAACATTTTTCTCAGCAAAAACAAATTTTTTACTTTCGTTACTAAAAAACTTGAGAACCGATCATTAGTGTGCTTAACATCCTGAGTTTCATTCAAGTTTTATTTCATTTGGCTTGACATAAAAATGAGTCAACATGAGCCAATTTATAGTTCATATTTCCACTTTGTTGAGATGTTTCAAAATAATTGTTCACTTTCTTTTTTAAGTAATAAAAAGAGAATTTGGTAGGAGAATATTGTATTTGAATGGTTGGAAATTATAGTGGTCTCACTTTTATTAAACTGTGTGATTTTTGTCTCATGACAATAATTTTGAGAATGAGAGAGTATGAACAAGCTCAANAATAATTAATTCCCTCACCACACGAAACCGGGACAACGTGAACATTCTCCCCGCGCGACTTCACCTCCTCAACCTCCTTCTCAATCTTAACTTCCAACGCCTCCCACGCTTCTCTCCTCTTAACCATCTCCTCCTCATCGACCACACTCTCAACCACCGGAACCACCGGTTCCACCATCGCACCACCGTCACTCTCACCACCACCACCACCACCACCACCACCACTTCCATTCACAACCACCGCCTCCCAAAACGAATCATCTTCACCGTAGTAAACAGGCTGAGACCTCGCCGCTCTGGTTAATGGTCCGTTGTGGATTAGGACAGGTGAGGGCGAGTGCTTCTCACGCGCTTGGCGTTTTGATGGAGTTGAGGTGCTGGCGGTGGTGTTGGCTTTGCGTTTGCCGCCGCGGCGGCGGGAGGATGGTGGATCGGATGACGGCGGCGGCGGTGGTGGTGGTTGGTCGGTGGTTGGTGGTGGTGCTGGTGATGGTGAATTGTGTTTTTCTTCCATTTCTAGGGCTTGTAATATTTGGAGATCTGTTGGACACACAGTTTTATATCTAGTGATAGGTGTGTGTTACGGAAATGAATGAAAGATACTTTTGCAAAAAAAATTGTTTTTCTCAGTTTTAAAAAATAAACATTTTTCTGTTCAAAATCGGGAGAAAACACTTTACTAAAAACCTTGAGAACCGAAAAATGTTTATTTTAAAACTGAGAAAAACAATTTTTCTGTTTTAAAATAAACATTTTTCTCATTTTTCTCAGTTTTAAAATAAACATTTTTCTCAGCAAAAATAAATTTTTTACTTTCGTTACTAAAAAACTTGAGAACCGATCATTAGTGTGCTTAACATCCTGAGTTTCATTCAAGTTTTATTTCATTTGGCTTGACATAAAAATGAGTCAACATGTTTCAAAATAATTGTTCATTTTCTTTTTTAAGTAATAAAAAGAGAATTTGGTAGGAGAATATTGTATTTGAGTGGTTGGAAATTATAGTGGTCTCACTTTTATTAAACTGTGTGATTTTTGTCTCATGACAATAATTTTGAGAAGGAGAGAGTATGAACAAGCTCAAGCTAAAAGTACAATGCTCGACAAGAGCTCGAGCTATGACAAGCTAGGAGTCTGCTCGGCTTGTTTATAACTCATAGCCTCCTAGGTCTAACCGAGGTATTTTGTGACTGTTTTCCAACTCTTTTCTTAGCCGTAAGATGTTTACTTAACCAAGTTTGTGATTGGTATCTCTTGTGCAAGCATTTGGCATTCTTAATGGTGGTTGACATATAATATGTGTGAAAAAAGTTTCATATGATCACTTTTGTTCTAAATATCAAATGGTTGGTGCCTATTTAAATGGTTGGTCTATCACACAAGTAAAAAGTAGGGGCGGAGCCATGGCATATGTAGGTGGTTCCCGAGGACCACCTTACAGACCCAAGTTATTTAGAAGCGACGTGTTAGGTTATTTGGGACCTCCCTTGATAAAGTACTGGGAACCACCTTATAGTTCGAACGAGTGAACATTGGTGACAAACCATTCGAAATAAAGAGATTTAACGAGGGAAATGGTTTTTGTTCTAAGAAGTTTTACATAAGATTGTTAATGGAGATGGAGGGAGGTGGGTGGTGTACGATTAGAAAAAAGAGGTAGAACTGTAGAAGATAAAAGATAATGTAAGAAAGCAAATGTAGCATGTATATTGTCACGTGGGATGACAACACTTTTAGAAAAAAAGTAAAAACATTAATATTAGCTTTTCAAAAATTTTGAAAACCTCAATTGTTTTGCCTATTTTCTTTGATACTCCAACACTTTTAAAAAACTTTTTGTTTGTCTTTTTTAAAATGATGAAGTTTGGGTGCTAATTGATATGTTATCACAATGTTATAATTATAAAAATTTGTCTGAACAAAGTTTGAATAGGTATATGATTCTCTATATTTTTGTACTGAAAGATCAAAACTTATAACGGGATGGATTAGATATTTTTGTACTGAAAGATCAAAACTTGTAACGGGGTGGATTAGATGATCTTGTAAAAGTTAGATTCATAGTATTGTATGGAACAACAAGTTCATTTGAACACAATGTGCAAAAATTTTTACGTTTTATAATAACGTATTTATGTTAAATTATACCCGACCCGATTATTTATATTAAATTATACCCGACACCCGATTAGTTATGTTGACCGATTGACACAGTGATATTATTGTGGGTGAAGTCTGTATATACGTAACAAACTTTCTGAATTTAATCGATATACGTAACATACTTATTTTAATCACAAGATACGTAATATACTTTTAAATACTTACCAATGTACGTTATATTGACGATTACCATTTTAAAAAGTTACAGGTTTGGTCCTAGTTTTTTACGTTGACTTTCATTGTTAGTCACTTGACATTTTTTTTACTTAGAAAAGTTACATTAATGGTCCCTTGACATTTCGTTGACTTCCATTGCTAGTCCTTTGACATTTTAATACGCTTTCGTCCGTTTTTCTTTACGTTTTTATCCGTCTTTATACGCTTTCGTCCGTTTTTCTTACGTTTTTATACGCTTTCGTCTGTTTTTCTTACGTTTTCATACGTTTTTATCTGTTATTGTCCGTTTTTATCCGTTTTCATACGCTTTCGTCCGTTTTTCTTACGTTTTTATCCGTTTTGTCCGTTTTCATCCATTTTTATACGCTTTCGTCCGTTTTTCTCATGATTTTATCCTTTTTTTCTTTTTTCATCCGTTTTTATACGCTTTCGTTCATTTTTCTTACGATTTCATACCTTTTTATCCGTTTTCATCCATTTTTATACGCTTTCGTCCGTTTTTCTTACATTTTCATGCGCTTTTATCCGTTTTTGTCCATTTTTATCCGTTTCAATCATTTTTATACGCTTTCGTCCGTTTTCTTACGTTTTCATATGTTTTTATCCGGAAAAAACGTATAAAACGGATAAAAATGTAAGAAACCATAAGAAAAATGGAAGAAAGCGTATAAAAATGGATGAAAACAGACAAAAACGGATAAAAACGTATGAAAACGTAAGAAAAATGGACGAAAGCGTATAAAAATGGATGTTTTTCTTACGTTTTCATATGTTTTTATCCCGAAAAAACGTATAAAACGGATAAAAATGTAAGAAATCATAAGAAAAACGGACGAAAGCGTATAAAAATGGATGAAAACAGACAAAACGGATAAAAACGTATAAAAACGTAAGAAAAACGGACGAAAGCATATAAAAACGGACAAAAACGGATAAAAACGTACGAAAACGTAAGAAAAACGGACGAAAGCGTATAAAAACGTAAGAAAAACGGACTAAAGCGTACAAAAAAGGAGGAAAACGGGTTAAGACGGATAAAAACGTAATGAAAAACAGACGAAAGCGTATTAAAATGTCAAAGGACTAGCAATGGAAGTCAACGAAATGTCAATGGACCATTACTGTAACTTTTCTAAGTAAAAAAAATGTCAAAGGACTAACAGTGAAAGTCAACGTAAAAAACAGGGACCAAAACTGCAACTTTTTAAAATGGTAATCGTAAATGTTACGTACATTGGTAAGTATTTAAAAATATATTACGTATCTTGTGAATAAAATAAGTATGTTGCGTATATCAATTAATTTCCGAAAGTTTGTTACGTATATACAGACTTCACCCTATTATTGTCTTCAAGCAAAGGAACCACATTAGTTTTGCGGCTGGGTCCGCCACTGGTAAAAAGTATAACTCAGTTGGCATACATTATTAAATGACAATTTTTCTACAATGTCAAATTGGCCAATCAATTAAATGGCAGCTTTTTAATACATGTTTTTAACTATATGATTAAATTACACCGTTCGTCCTTGTGGTTTGGCTGAAATCACATCGCAATTCCCTCGACTTTCATTTTTGCACGATGAATCCTTGTAATGAAGTTTCGTAACATCATTCGTCCTTATCTCTAACACCATTCGTCCTTGCTGTTTAGCCAAAATCACATCGAAAGTCCCTCAACTGTTAGGAATAGGGATGTATAGTGTTACGAAACTTCATTATAAGGATTTATCATGCAAAAATGAAAGTCAAGGGACTTGCGATGTGATTTCGGCCAAACCACAGGGACGAACAATGTAATTTACTCTAACTATATATTTTAAATATTGTTTAATTCATAAACTTTTATCATTTTCCTTTTTAATCCATAGACTTTTTTTCTTTGCAATGACTATAAATTGAACCCGTAAGTTTAGCATCAAGGGTCAAACCAAAATCATGATTTCGCAAGTATAATTATTTACCGCTACAAAGCATCGCTTTGTGCGGGTATTCGTCTAGTAGCACATAATGACTGTTGATGAAGTTAAAATATAAAGATTTTAAAAAATTATTTTTTTAGATATCCTTATACAAAATTTAAATAGGAATTACATGAATCATTATTATAAGTACAATTGCATATATTTATTTTCCTAGCACTGTAGCTCGTGCTTACATTTGATATTTATATTCCCATTAATAATAATTTAGCCGTATTTAATTTTCAAACTTGTGTATGCATGAGTTAAACTTACAAAAAGAAATAACATGAGTCCTTATTGAATGCACAAAGTAAGATAAAAAAAAATGGATATCTTTACTTAAACTTATAAATAGGAATAACATGAATTGTTCATATACCTACAACCTCGTGTATTTATTTACATATACAATAACACATGCTTCCATTTTAATATTTATAATCTCGTGCATATGCATGTTGTATTTTTTTTAAAATAACATATATGTTGTATTTTAAAGTCTAAGGGGGTATTTGTTTATTTTTTAAGATTATTAAAAAACACAAAAATTTATAAGTTTACATTTAACTCTAAATAATTTATTTAAAATTAAATCACTAAAGTTTTATTAATAACCCTTATTTTTTTGAGTTTTTTTATCACAAATTTGATACCTGTATTTTTATTTTTATTTTTCACCAAATTTATCAAAGTTTGATTAATTTTTGTCAATTTTGACTTTCAATTTCTCAATAAAAATGTTCCCTATTTTTGTTTTTTTCTTTTTCAATAAAATTATTTTTACAAAATACTAATTTGATTATTTTATTAAATAAAAGATTTTGTTTTAAAAAACACACTTGTGTATTCTGACTATAGTCTAATTAATGTGTTTAGCTTTACCCTTCCTTTAATTTCTAAAAAATAATAATTAAAAAGCGCTAGATTTCGTTCTACTTTTTAACAAAAAAAATTTATTTCATTAATAAAAAGCTTCACACATTTGAATCAATTAAAGTTCAAATCGATGTCACAATTCCTTAAAAAAGATGACGAAAAAGGTATAATTTTATAATTTGAATCACATCATTTTATAAAATTTTTTAGGGTGGTGTAACGATATAAATTTAGTTGATCGATGCTTGTAAATTAGGATCCATTTGTTTAGCTAAATTATTTATTGTGATGATGACTTACTATAGATATACTGATGGTTTTCGAAAGGGATGTGATAGCACATCACCAAAAGTGATGTGTGCATCACAAAATTACATTAGTGATGCACATAGTACAACATCACATATGCATGATTGTGGTGTGCACATCAATTTTGGTGGTGTGCATATCATCTCCCTTTTCAATAAAGTTGTCACATGTTTAAGACACGCCATAGAAATGTAATTCATACGCAAACATACATACAGATTTACTTGTGTTTTATACAGAGTACTATGTTATTTATGTTCCTCAACCACCAAGCCTTATTTATGTTCCTCAACCTCCAAGCCTGCAAGAAACAAAACCACTCAACTACTCTTTTTCCTCCGTTTTCACCTTCACCAAAATACACACAATAACAAACACAAATGTCACAAATCACAATTTCAGGTCATTTTTCAAACCTCGACAATTTTACTATTCACGTAACACTATTCACTCCCTGAGAATAAATAATCATGCAAGTTTATTCGTGTAAACTTTTCCTGCGACTAACACAAGACCAGGATAAGTCTATGTGTTTAAAATACTCATATTTCACCAATAGCCATATTTTACATGAACTATTGCCACTTTGTCATTTTCACATTAACATTTTACTCTTTACGCAGTACGCGTGCTCAAACCTAAGTTATTAGGTTTTAACAATATAAACGCACTCCGTTAGACTTGCCAATATTGATAAGTTTGGACATTTTTATAAGTTTTACATTTTTATGTTGCCCGGCTTTAAGTTTTGTGACTTAACAGCTTAACATTAGTAATTATCGGGACCAAACTACACCCCGTGAAATAAGATAATTACAAACAACAAGCACCTCACCACCTCATGTTATGAGGTGGCGTGCATTTGGTTATCACAAAGGTCATGTGGCGTTTGATAAAAACTACATACTCCTAAACTTGACACCTAATGCATATTTATCTAACTAATAATTCCATTATTCTCATTTGTTATAACAAAGTTTCACCAAAAAGATCACTATTTCTCCTTTCCATCTCCATACCTGCCGTACATCACCATCACAGTAGCACCATCATCCTTTGCTTTTTATACAACAAGTTATATTACAAAAGTGAAGGCTTAAGTGAGCACTACAAAGTCCAAGTATTGTTTTATTGATCCCATGGCTGAATTTGGAGATATACAAGGGCTTAGGGACTGAAGTAGAAGACTAGTACAAGGTTATTTGAGGCTACAATAACTTGGGTTAAAGATTGAAAGACTAGTTGGTGATACAAAAACTTAGGCTAGTAGTTCTTGGGTTTTTGGTGTTTTCCATCCAAGAATTTGTCGTGCTGATTCCTTATTGTTGTGCTATACTTCTTTACACTGTTCCGCCATACTTCTTGGCACCGTTGTATTACTCACGTCACTACATTCCAAGGTGAGTTCATGCCCCCTATTTTAACTTATTTCATAACTGTTTTGGGGGAGAATACATGCTCGTTTTTATATGAATGCAATACTTGTTTTACTTGAACATGCTATTTGCTTACTTAAACACCAATTCCCTTACTCAAATGTTTCTTTGTTTACTCAAATGCTTTATGTGTTTACATGTAACCACCTACATTTCATGGGTATAGAGATACCTACATTGCTCGGTATGGCATGATACCTACATTACATGGGTGCGTAACCACCTACATTTCATGGGTATAGAGATACCTACATTTCTCGGGTATGGCATGATACCTACATTGCTTGGGTGCGTAGTCACCTACATATCTGGCGACATTGTCAGGATTGCCAGATGACGACATTGTCATGACTGCATTATCACACTTACCATTTTATAGCGATATTGCTACATTTATCTTTGGCTCTTGGCTCAAATATTACTTTTGTTTTCATAAACCATATCATATTTGGCAGTAGGTTGTAAACACACAGGTTGCAAGTCTTGTATGACCGGGACTTGGAACTGGGTGGATTTACAATGCCTTTGCTGGGAAAATTTCATTCAAGAGCTTTACATACATTCTTTCCACTAAACTCTATGAATTCACCAACCAAGTGTTGACGCTTTAGCATGTATTTTCAGGTATTAAGCAATGGCACGCTACTGGAGGTATTGGCAGGGCATGGCATGGTCATAGAAGACTCTGATGTTCATTTGGGGACCGTTTTAAACTATATTTTTAAGGGCCTAATTCCGCACTACTTTTAACAATGTAATTCAACACTTTTATTAATCGATTTTATTCTAAATGATTGAAGATGAAAACCGTTCTTTGCACTTGTGTTGTGGTACCAATTGAGTTGCACCCCAGCGACATGTAAGCTTCCGCTAGACCCGAATTTGGGGGTGTGACAACAAATCTCTATCAGCCACAAGATCCGTTTCAATCCAACGGCCCTCCTTCCTGTCACTTCACTCCCATTGGCTCTCACCACCCCCTCACACCCCTATAAATACATGTCTGGTCCCGATTTGGTACATTACACCCCTAGTACGTTTTATCTATATACAAACACAAAACATGTCTTTATTTCATCACACACACAGCATTCATATCTCTCTAGCTACTCAAACCCAAACACTTTAATTCTGAGCAGACAACATCAACAAGTAACACGTATTAGTTTGTAAATCTTTGAGTTCTACTAAAAAATCATTGGTTGTCTATTATCTCCAAGTCTTCTAAATTTCAAGTTTTGCGGGTTCTATCAGAGTGAGAATAGGTAGCAAAGTTAGCAAATCCATTTGTAGTACTAATCAAATAAGCTAGATATAAGAATACCTTTTAGTTTCTTTAGTAAGGGCCTATTTGAATTAATGTACATTCAACAAGCCATCTTCTCTTCAGATATATGACTAGAATATTTCAGTTCTAGGAAACATGCAAACAGCTGTTCATAGTGTAGGCTTCCACCACTGATCGTTCAATGTGTCACTTATTTTGTTCTTTGCATCTCTGGAGTTCCAGAACTAGTGTTAGAATGCTTGTCTTATCAGTTATCACCTAAAAACAGGTAAAGATTGAAAAATACTATGTAGAATCCCTTTACTATGAAATATATATATATATATATATATATATATATATATTATATATATATAGTATATATATTATATTTAGTATTACTATATATATTAGTAATACTATGATCTATATATTATTATATATATTATGTATATATATAACTGAATAGTAGTACTATATATATGTATTATATATCAATATATATGTTTATTATATATATATATATATATTTATACTATATATGATATATTAGTATATAGTATTAGATATATATGTGTGTGTATATATATACTATGATATATATATATATCACTAATATATATATATAGTTATATATATTATATATATATATATATAATCTATCATATATGTGTGTGTTGTGTGTGTGTGTGTGTACATCTATCATAACATACTTATACATATACATATATACATATACATTATAAGTATACATATATATAAATACAATATATATTATATATAATATATATATATGTATTATTATATAATATTAATATATATAAATATATATATATTAATATATTTATATTATTATATATATATTAATTCTGGTGCAAAGGTAAATTTATATTAACATCAACCAAATGTACAATATAAGTATCATACTGTCACATTGGACAAACCCAATGACATATTACAACATTGAAACATCAACCTATATTAAATATAGCTAAACCAACTATCTCTAATGATACCACACTTCTGTCAAAACAGAGAATACACTTCATAAACTGCTTCCACCAATGAAGCAGCTGAAAATTACCTTTTTAGCACCCACCATCTAGCTACATTTCCCCTATATCTTCCCACCAAGACCATTCAACCAGCCACCCACAATGATCTAGGTAGAAAAGATAAGAGGCTTCACTAGGAACCCATTTCCCTTCCACTACAAGGGCTATGCCATGTACCCTACATTTCCATCTCATAGAATGGCTTCAGGTACATGGGAACGCACTCCTTGAGTGAAGACCAACCCTTACCTCCTTTATGGTGTATTGGAAAGACCAAGAAGGATCATCTTTCATTCCTCTCTATTCAATCCATCATACACCATCCGCCAAACCATTACCCTTCACAATGTACAAGCCTACATTTTGGTACATCTTTATGAATTAGACCTCCTATTTGTTTCAACATATACACCAAACTTCCTCTCTAGGCCAAGTTTGCATGTCATATGTGTCACAAATAGGTACAGTCATACCATTAAGACTCCAAGGTACTAGTACTTGTCACACTGATGGTTTGCATAAACTTTCGCACAATACAGTTAAGTACAATACCAGACACTATCACATTCCCACCACATCCTCATAACCATCTCTTTAACACTGAAACTATGAAATATTTTACTCCCAATGTAGCTAATAATTTAAGTACGTGCACAATAATTATTGTGGAATGCACTCATATAAAAAGCTGGTCATCGGAATCAAGTTGGACAAAATAGAGTATATACATAAACCAAAACCAGCCATCTTAATGTGTAAATAACAATAGTTTCAGCCATCATGCCGCTGGTGAAAATTTAGTCTCCAGTTTAGGTTTCAAGTAAATTTGGTTCGTCCTAATTTTAAAATCTTTTCTGATTTATTTGATGTATATATTATGCAGGTGGCAATGACCCACCCAATGGCTGTAACCAACTGTAATATTGATATGGAGAGCTTGATCTCAGACCAAAATAGAAGTATTGCTACCCTTGCCATTACCACACTGCTGAAAACAGGCAATGAACCAGGTGTCGATCGTTTGATGAAGCAAATTACAAACTTCATGTCTAATATTGCTGACGAGTTCAAAATTTGTTGTGGTTGATGCTTTAAGTACCGAACATTGTGAGTTTGTTCAACTTTATTTATGATTTTAATATTTTGTATAACATGAGAGTGTCTCTCATGTGCTTTAATTTTCTTTCTATTAAGGATGAATTTCTTGAGCAATATCTTGATGGAAGAAGGTGGATTTAAGTACAAAAAGGTGATTGTTGATTCGATTGTTATCCTCATAAGGGATATTCCTGATGCATTAGAAAGCGGGCTTCTTCACTTGTGCGAAGTTATTGAGGACTGTGAATTTACATATCTATCAACACAGGTAAGCTTGTTATTTCTTATCAGAGCTTACAAGATGGGCGGGTCAGGTAACGGGTTAAATAAATTCTGGTGGAAAGAAGTCAATGTTTGTACGGTCGAAATGGCTTTGGTCAACCACAAACACTTTGCGTCCATATTTGTAGTGTGACAATTCATCAAAAATAATCTTTAAACGACTTTCAACTCATTTGACCCATCATTTATGGTGCAAGGTAATTTGTTTATTTGACCAGTTAGAGATAAAGCATAACCGGAATTGACCCAATAATCAATTGATTAAAATTGCCACCTCTATCTGTTGATTCATTCATAGCAATATAGCATTGCTTGTGTTTCTGTCAGCCATATTACTAAAACTTGTTTCATTAAACACATGGTCAGATTCTCCATTTCTTGGTGTCGATGGGCCAAAGACCTCTGATCCTAGCAAATACATAAGGTATATTTATGACCGTGTCATCCTTGAGAATGCAACTGTTCAAGCCAGTGCCGTAAGCACATTGGCCAAGTTTGGTGCCATGGTTGATTCTTTGAAGGTAACTTAACTTACATATCATCTGTCGATATTACTCTAACGTGGAATATGTGTTACTAATGTTGACATTGAATCTACTTATTTTACTACAGCCCCGCATATTTGTTCTTTTGAGACGCTACCTGTATGATAATGATGATGAGGTGATTTACATTCGTAACATTTCTTAAGGTTACACTTTGTAATCACTACTATTTCTTTAGCTTTTTATTTTTCTGCTGACAAGTCTTTTCACCAATCCATCTGTAGGTTCGTGATAGGGCTACACTATATTTATGTTATAATTTTAGTATCATGACAATCATATAAATTACTAATACAAAGTAGCACATATAGCGGAAGTAAAGGATCAAGCATAACATATAAATTGTTAACTAAAACATAAATCGAAAACGTACCTCAAGCAATTCTTGATTAGGGATTGAACAAGTGAAGAACCCTAATTAGGGTTTATGTAGATCAATGTTAAACCCCTTACCTTTTTGTTTAATGATCTCTTGATAACAACAATAATGTGTTGTTACCTCGTTCTTGTACACACAAACTCAATTGAATAAAAGGTTTTGCAAGAAACAAGAACACTAAAATTTTAATAATAAAATTTTCGACCCAAAACCCTTTTAGGAGCTTAGGGACGATCGGCCAAACACCAAAGGAAGAGAAGGAGAGATTTAGGGATCTTGTGTGTACAAGAGAATGTGTATCAAACCTCCTTAGGACCCTTTGTTTATATAGGGATGAGTAACTTGGTCACCAAGCAACAACCCTAACCTCCTTAGGAGGGGGTCGGCCGGTTCTAGTCCTTCCTTTTCTTCCTAACGACGTTTAGTTCTTACATTTAATAACTAACGACCGTTAAGTCCGTTAAGTGTTCAAAATAATAAATAAACATAACATTTAATATTTATTATTTATACTTTTATTCTCGTTTGTATTGTGTGCAATCCCGAGGTCTGGTGTTCGATTCTAGACATTTACACGTTAATTATTAACTATAATTTAACAATTTAAACACTATAGGAGGAGATGGTTCAGATGTTGAAACTGATAAAGAGGTTAAGGACTTTCTATTTGGATCATTGGACATCCCACTAGTCAACCTGGAGACTAGTTTGAAGAATTATGTCAGTGACTGATATTGTTACGACTTCACTCTGCCACGAATTATGTAGCTGCTAACTTCTTTGTTGCAACTTCAGGAACCTACAGATGAACCCTTTGATATCAGCTCTGTACCCAGGGAAGTCAAGTCTCAGCCACTTGCAGAGGTTTAAATGGGTAAGTATGTTGTGTGTAGGTCGAGTTGACCTGCAAATACTTAATTTTCCATGTTTTAGTTTTTTGTATAATGAAATGTGTTAAGTTTAATTTTAAAAACAATAATCCAATACTATTGATCATCTGAATATATGAATTAAACGTTTTATGAGTTTAACTGCATTAACACTAGACTTCTAACCCATTTCCCTTCTAGCTAATGTTTTTAGTTTGACCTGTTTGAGGTAGAAAAAAAAAACGAGATTCATCTGCTCATAAGTATTTGGGTCATGATTGCCACCTTTAGTTATACCTGTTTATCTTAATTCTTCCATCTTGGTTGATTATGCTATTCGTGTATATTCTTTTTCTTTTTCTTTTTTTTTTGTAACCAGTCTTCTGCACTAGTGGAGCTCATTGAAGCCGAAACAGAATATGCAGTAAGTGTTGTCAAGCACATATATGACAATCATGTGGTATTCCAGTATAACTGTACCAATTCAATCCCAGAGCAGTTACTAGAAAATGTAAGCCCTAGAATCCGAGAAGTCTGCATCTCATGCAAAATATATTATTAAATAAAAGAACTCATCATAATTGCGGCAGTCTATTTTTAGGTCATTGTTGTGGATGCCTTACAAGCAGAAGAATTTGCTGAGCTAACAACCAAGCCATTGAAGTCCCTACCGTATGATACATTTGTGGCCTTTGAGAAACCCGAAGGAGTACCAGCAGTTGGCATATTCTCTAACGTTTTGAAGTTCCTTGTCAAAGAGGTAAATGTTAGAAACATTTCATAATATTTTCTTGCCTTGTTTGGTCTTCTTAAATAACTGTATATTTACATTGAAAAAGGTTGATCCTTCCACTGGTGAGGCCGAGGAAGATGGCGTCGAAGATGAATACCAATTGGAGGACTATGAGATTGTTGCAGTTGATTACATGCTTAAGGTCGGGGTTTCCAATTTCAAAAACGCATGGGAAAGCTTGGGCTCAGATTTTGAGCAGGTTGATGAGTATGGGCTTGGTCTAAGGGAGAATTTGAGTGAAGCTGTTATCAATCTTCTTGGCATGCAGCCTTGTGAGGTGCGTATAATAATAATAAAATTATCTTATTTAAGGCACCCCAAGTCACTTCCATTACATGCTACAAACGATTCACATCACAATGGTCTACGCAAAACACTTTCACGTGTATACATAAGTCCCTTCCAGTACATGCTACAACTAAAACATAGGAAGAAAAAGGGACAAAAAAACTAATGTTATTGTTTATACTTGTTTGGAGTTAATTATTTACCTCAATAGATGGCCTAAGTTAATCGGCATAAATAGGATTTCTTCCAAGGATTTAGACAACTTCCTGGTCGGTTTCCATACCCATGGCTTTAAAAACCACCATAAAGGTACCTAAATGTATAAAAGAATTATACATACTTAGTTATATAATAGTAAAGAGTACATAACCAAGCATTAGGTCATTGGATTGCCAAATCAAATATATTTAAGGGCATGATGTGCACCTTCATTTTAAATTAGTTTAAAACCAAAATGAGATTCTGTTTGTACATCTGCATTTTTATAGTTGCTTTGCTTTTAAAAGTCGTAGTGCTGCTCAATATGGATGCCTGGATGCTAAATATAAAATAAGAAATATTAATAACATAAAAAGATGGTGAAAAATGCTAATCGGCTAACTACAAACAAGCATTAATGAGATAGGAAAAAAAGAATGCTCACCACTCCTTCGTATCTTTGTCAATGATGATTCTATTCTTTGAAATATTTTCTTGAATCAAAATGACCCGCAAAAATTAGCATATTGAATACAATTATCGATCAAACCGTACATCATGACAAGGTGCAGAGTAACATTCAAATAAAAAGATGTAACAAAATGCTAATAAAAGTGCAACTTCATCCTTCTCGTAAAGGATATATTCAGAGCTCTTTAGCATGATAGGCAGTCTTCCTATACAAACATGACACTGCAATTATCATACAAGAATAACTTTATTAAATGTATCTCTGTAGTTTTACATTTTTGCATATAAGAATGACTTTATTTGCAGAGCCGTGTAAAACTAAGGTACATTGAATAATGGCATTCTTGTATGATAATTGCACACTGCCTATCATGCTAAAGAACGATGAATGTATCATTTACCAGAAGGATGAAGTTGCACTGGTAAAACTGGGTATGCTTATCATCTTGAAAAACAAAGGGGACAAATAATGTGGTTTTCGTTATTATTTGTTATGCAACGAATTTTTATTACAAAAATTCTGGATAGTCAATACTAGTACTGCACTTGCGTATAAGTATTGTGAAATATATCATACTTGTCAGCGAAGTCATCAGTTTCTTCTCTGCTTTATATATATGCGTGAGAGGAATGTCTAAATAGTTTCGTTCATGAAATGTTCAGGTGAATGTCCGCTTGATCCCGGTGGATATTTTGTTGTGAAGGAAACGAAAAGTTAAATCCTTGGTACCTTGACGATCCCAATATAGATTCAAATTTAATCCATGTTGCAATACGCAGAGATTTAGCAATCTATATATTAGCATTCTGTTACATCTTTTTATCTAAATGTTACTTTGAACCTTGTCATACTATATGGTTTGATCGTATAATTGTATTCAGCTGTTAATACATTGTTGATAATGCTAATTTCTGTAGGCCTTTTTGATTTAAGAAAATATTTCAAAGAATAGAATCATCATTGACAAATATACGAGTGGTGAACATTCTTTTTCCTATCCGGTTAATGCTTGTTTTTGTCAGCCGATTAGCATTTTTCATTGTCTTTTTATGTTATTAATATTTCTTGTTCTATATTTAGCATCGAGGCATCCATATTGAGCAGCACTGCGACTTTTAAAAGCAAAGCAACTATAAAAATGGAGATACAGAAATAGAATTTGAGTTTTTGTTTTAAACTTATTTAAAACGAAGGTGCACATCATGTCCTTAAATATATTTGATTTGGCATTCCAATGACCTAATGAGTGGATACATATTGTTTACTATTATATAACTAATTATGTATAATTATTTTATGCATTAAGTACCTATTATGGTGGTTTTTAACGCCATGGGTATGGAAACTGACGAGAAAGTTGTCCAAATGCTTGGAAGAAATCCTATTTATGCCGATTTACTTAGGCCATCTATTGAGGTAAATAATTAACTCCAAATAAGTATAAACAATAACATCAGTTTTTTGTTCCTTTTTATGTCTATGCTTAGTTGTAGCATGTACTGGAAGGGACTTATGTGTGCACATGAAAGTGTTTTGCATAGACCATTGTGTGTGACTTGTTTGTAGCATGTAACTTGAAGTGACTTATGTGTACATGTGAAAGTGTTTTGCATAGTGCCTTAAATAATAAAATTTTACCTATTATTATTACCGATTTCAGGAGTGTTCAGAGCATCGTATCTACACACAATATGAAGCTTTGGAATTCCTTGAAACGAAGGTCAGTTTATTCTCCAACTTATACTCAAAAAGAAGGTTACAGGACCTTGAGGGTTTTATTGAATATATTGCATTCTATAAAGACTGTTATGTTGTGTTGGCGCATGTAATATATATAGGTCTGGTGAAGAAATTCATTGCATTTATATTTAATTAACATTATTGCATATGTATATATATATATATATATATATATATATATATATATATATATATATATATATATATATATATATATATATATATATATATATATAT
>LBNU01013297.1:27617-61138 GCA_014162995.1 Artemisia annua
ACATAACAAGCAGTGTTAACTGCTTCAGCCCAAAAAGTGATTGGCAATTTTGAATCTGCCAACATGGTTCTAGCAGCCTCTATTAGTGTTCTATTCCTCCTCTCAGCAACACCATTTTGTTGAGGAGTTCTAGCTACACTAAACTCTCTCTTAATACCCTTATCTCTGCAAAAATCATCCATAACTCTATTCTTAAACTCTGTCCCATTGTCACACCTAATGACTTTAACTTTCATATCATTTTGTTTTTCCACTTCTGTGATAAAGACCTTAAGAATGCTAGTAGTTTCATCCTTAGTTTTAAGAAAGAAAACCCTGCATATTCACTTCTTATTAATGCTGATTTGAACATGTTTATTCTACTATGTATCTTCCGGGTTATTTATTTATTTTCTATTTTTTTTCCGCAGCTTAGACGGCAATGTGATAAGGTACTATATTCTACCGTCTACTTACTCAATTATTCTTGATTAAGGATACTCTTATTCAGTTACATCTTAATCTTTTAGGAATCCGGAGCTTTATAAGTTCTTCGGCATGAATTTCTTAACAATATCAAGGTGAGTAGGATGGAGATTATATGGATATTTATGGTGAAGTGAATTTTGTAACAGGTTCTCAGAAGACTGTCCTTCATTGGAGCTTTTGGCTTCATGACAAAAATCCGGCCACCATATGAGAAGTCTCTTATGAAAGTTGGTGATAGACCTAGAGCATTGCAACCTAGCCAGGTAGGCATTACTTTTCGTTTTAATTATAACGTTAAACAATTACATTAAAAATTTGTCATATTGGCAATCAATTGTTGAATTACAGTGGTGTATGCTTTGCCCTTGTGATACCCGGGAAGGTGAAGGTTGTGGCTCGGTTATAAACCTAGCTCTGATGGCACATGTTACAACTGATGAAGATGAAGGCCCTATCGCCACATTGGTATTTTGCTTATATTTTTTTGCAGAGTCAAATGTTTTTGTGCCACTGTAATTTATGCAAAAAGAAAGAAACACTCATTTCCTGTCGAATAAGTTTTGTGCTGTCAATCTAAGTTTTACCTTTTCTATTTTTTACATGCATTTTATATCTAATTAATATCAATAATTTTGCAGTGTCGTGTCTTAGGAGTTTCGGCCATGGAACTGCTTGCCGGAGAAGATATTCAGGATCCAAGTTCATATATGATAATATTAAACGGGTCAATCATCGGCAAACATAACAGCGCACGGGTATTTTTTCTTTTCAAATAAAGTGTTGTGTTCCACATAATGTCTTTTATAGTATTTTTAATTTGATCTCAGTTGCATGATTAGTGAGTGTAAGTGTGTAACCTACTTGGCTACTTAAGTCTAAGCACCAATTATAAGTTTCATTATCTTTACTTGCTGAATAGTGAATATCCGTTCAAAAATTTGTTTCTTAAATGAGAAAGCTGCGAAGGGCTGGCAAAGTTGGCGAATCTGTAAGCATCAATATTGATGAGAAACAAGCAAAGGCCTTTAACATTAATGTTTTCTTACTCAACAGGTTATTAAAATAAGATTTATAATGTGTTTCACAAAAAAATTAAAAAAAAAATAAAAAAATAAAAAAATAAATAAATAAAAAAATAAAAATAAAAAAAGACATAAGATTATAGCTTCAGATGGTGGTCGTATCTAGGGGTGGCAATTCGGGTCGGGTTCGGGTTGGCGGGTTCGGGTTGACAGGTTGGCGGGTCAGAAAACCTCAACCCGAACCTGACCCATTTAAATTATCGGGTCAGCTATGTCAACCCTAACCTGTTTACACATAACCCGAACCTGACCCATTTAACCCATATATACTTGGGTTGGCGGGTTAAATAGGTTACATGGGTTGAATAGGTTAAACGGGTTTCGGGTTGACCCATCTAACCTGTTTTATATACAAAAGGTGGCACATTACACGAGTTAAATAGGTTAAACGGGTTTGTGGGTCGACCCGTTTCATCCATTTAACCAATATAATAAAATATAAATAAATTTAATTTAAGAAAAAAATCTTAAACGGGTTGGCGGGTCGACCCACTTAATTTATTCCCAACCCAACCTGACCTGTTTAATAAACGGGTCAGATGGGTCGACCCAAAATCGACCCGGAATCTATTTAGACTCAACCCGAACCTGTTAATTTTCGTGTTGGTTTCAGGTCGAGTTTCGTGTCGGGTCAGAAATTGCCACCCCTCGTATCTGTCAACCTCTTGTAATTGCTGATAAAGGTCATATGAGACAATTTTTTTTTAGAACGGCACCACACTTGAAATCCGACCCCCCGAGTTAAACCATCCAAATGGGCAGGCCCCGGGACCCGAACCACTAGGAGAGACCCGCGAAGGGAACCCCTAGAACTCACGGCCTTGCACTTATTTATTCTCTTAATATTTCATGATAAGATTTCACCAATTGTTTTACCAAAAATACGAGTGTAGGATGGAACTTGCAGTTTTGCTAGTTTTTTACAAAGAGGGACTAATCGAATATCTTGATGCGCATGAAGATAACAATGCTTTTTTGAGATCATTATAAATGAAGTTTCATATGATATGCTTTGATAAGTTAATTGGCTTTCCTTGTTTCATGAATGTTTTAGATTGCTTTATATGAAGGAGAGGCTACTGAGACAACACATATAGAAATGAACCATTCACGATCTTGGGTGTTTGTGCTGGGCTTATTCCTTTTCCTCACCACAATCAGTCACCAAGAAATACCTATTAGGTTTGATTTCGTCATATTAATATGATTACTGGTTTCTTTAAATGTTGAATTGTTATAATAAACTTGGTTTTTTTTCCTCGCCTTTTCAGTGTGCTATGAGAAAGCAAGCAATGGGTAGTATGGCTTATAACCAGGTAAACCACTATCACCTACTTTTTCATTAGTCGTCAGATTTCTCATTTCTACTCTTATCACACATGCTGAGTAACTTATGCATATAAACTTTTTTTCTTACTTAGTTTTAGGCCTTTTTTTTCCCTTCAAATTTAAAGTATTTGTTTGTAGTTAAAGCGTATGGATGCTTTGCTCTACCTCTTCAACGACCCCTACTAACAACAAGGACAATTGAGCTAGTCTGTTTTCTATCTTATCGTGAAATATTTTATAAGTTCGGTTTATCTAAAGGTATATTGTAAAGTTAGATTCTTCTCCAGGTTGGGTTTGATAAATGGTGCTGGCCAGAATGCAACTGTTGCAATAATGAGCTTTAGCGATTATGACATCAAGGATGCAATAATTATGAATAAATTGTCGCTAGATCGTGGTTTTGGTCGTTGTAATGTTTGACATTTAAACAATTTCGTTGGCTGCTACCTTTTGATTTCTTTTATGGGTAAATTGCGGAAAAAAAAAAGAACATTTGCTTTCACCTATTAGAAGCATTAAATTTTCTAGTTTAGGTAATCTTGTAAGTTACCTGGTTTCTTTGTGGAGTCTAGACGACACATCTAAAAGGCAAAATGGTCAAAGTTACCCATATCAACTGTGCCACAGCCCGATTTTGGCCTCAATTTTTACCCGTAGATAAAATTGTAAACTGTATATTAATGTAAACCAAGTTTTTTCTATACAAATAGAAATCTACATAAAGTAGGTTATGTTTCAACGCGCCTTTACGATTTCTTTTATTTATTAACTTTCACCTCTGACACCATTTAATAAACAGGTTAACGACCACATATCAGAAGCATGTGAATGGTCAAGACAAGTTTTGTGGACCCAATAGAAATGACCTTGATCCAAAAGACCATGTATCACAAATCACTATTATCCTCAAAATGCAGTTCGGTTGTTAGATATGTAAAAAAAAGTTAGCATATTTATATAGCCGAAGGATTTTATTTTTTTGTGACAATGTACTAATTCATAAATTTTTGTATTAAAACATTAATATTCGTTCAAATCATGTTCTTTCATTTATAAAGATACTAGGTGAAGGTGTAATTGCTACTCCTAGAGAGATCATACAACCTCAAAATACGTAATTTATGAAATATGTTCTCGGTCAACATGAAGTCTATGATCCTCGAGGTGAGGAGGTTGCAGTTATGGATAGAGTGGCTGTGTATAGTGACAAGGAAAAACAGTCGAAAAGTCAAAATAATGACTCGACAAACACGTAGGCCAGAGGTTAGAGCTAAGCATTTCTTTAGTGGCAATTGCAAAATGTGTTTATTTTTATTTTGTTTTATCTTTTGCTTGTACTCCATCTTATTGTGTTTTTCTTTTGTGTGGGCAATTATAAAAAAAAATTACATAAAAACTTACCTAATGTCTAAAATGATGATTATAGGTTGGTGGCAAGTTCAGTAGTAGACTTGGACAAAAAGGCGTGTATGGGCCATTATTCAACAAGAAGATTTTCCTTTCTCTAAATGTGACATATGCCAAGACTTAATCATGAATGCCCATGGATTTCCAAGGTAAAATAAACATAGGCATACTTGTAAAAGGTGGATAATCGTTGCAACATTTATTACGAATGGTTTATTTAAGATATGTTTATTCTTTCCTTAAACTAGGCGAGTACCCGTGCATAGCAACGGTTCCTAGCGGCAGATAATTAACAATTTGTGATATTGTCGTGAGTGTTTTGTGTAGCGTTCAAAATAGGACGTGAAAAGATCAAAATATAATTGCAAACCATTAAAGTTATGAATAAATTGTCGCTAGATCGTGGTTTTGGTCGTTGTAATGTTTGACATTTAAACAATTTCGTTGGCTGCTACCTTTTGATTTCTTTTAGGGGTAAATTGCGGGAAAAAAAAAGAACCTTTGCTTTCACCTATTAGAAGCATTAAATTTTCTAGTTTAGGTAATCTTGTAAGTTACCTGGTTTCTTTGTGGAGTCTAGACGACACATCTAAAAGTCAAAATGGTCAAAGTTACCCATATCAACTCTGCCACAGCCCGATTTTGGCCTCAATTTTTGCCGTAGATAAAATTGTAAACTGTATATTAATGTAAACCAAGTTTTTTCTATACAAATAGAAATCTACATAAAGTAGGTTATGTTTCAACGCGCCTTTACGATTTCTTTTATTTATTAACTTTCACCTGCGACACCATTTAATAAACAGGTTAACGACCACATATCAGAAGCACGTAAATGGTCAAGACAAGTTTTGTGGACCCAATAGAAATGACCTTGATCCAAAAGACCATGTATCACAAATCACTATTATCCTCAAAATGCAGTTCGGTTGTTAGATATGTAAAAAAAAGTTAGCATATTTATATAGCCGAAGGATTTTATTTTTTTGTGACAATGTACTGATTCATAAATTTTTGTATTAAAACATTAATATTCGTTCAAATCATGTTCTTTCATTTATAAAGATACTAGGTGAAGGTGTAATTGCTACTCCTAGAGAGATCATACAACCTCAAAATACGTAATTTATGAAATATGTTCTCGGTCAACATGAAGTCTATGATCCTCGAGGTGAGGAGGTTGCAGTTATGGATAGAGTGGCTATGTATAGTGACAAGGAAAAACAGTCGAAAAGTCAAAATAATGACTCGACAAACACGTAGGCCAGAGGTTAGAGCTAAGCATTTCTTTAGTGGGTATTGCAAAATGTGTTTATTTTTATTTTGTTTTATCTTTTGCTTGTACTCCATCTTATTGTGTTTTTCTTTTGTGTGGGCAATTATAAAAAAAATTACATAAACTTACCTAATGTCTAAAATGATGATTATAGGTTGGTGGCAAGTTCAGTAGTAGACTTGGACAAAAAAGGCGTGTATGGGCCATTATTCAACAAGAAGATTTTCCTTTCTCTAAATGTGACATATGCCAAGACTTAATCATGAATGCCCATGGATTTCCAAGGTAAAATAAACATAGGCATACTTGTAAAAGGTGGATAATCGTTGCAACATTTATTACGAATGGTTTATTTAAGATATGTTTATTCTTACCTTAAATAAGCCATTCATAATAAATGTTGCAAGGGTTATCCACCTTTTACAAGTATGTTTGTCTGTGTGTTTTTATTCTACCTTGAAAATCCATGGGGATTCATGATTAAGTAGTAAGTACATGGGTATATGCCACGTTCAGAAAAGGAAAATCTTATTGTTGAATAATGGACCCACACACGCCTTTTTGTCCGTGTCTACTACTAAACTTGTCACCAATCTGTAATCATCATTTTTGACATTAGGTAAAAGTTCATGTAATTTTTTTTTTATAATTTCCCACACAAAAGAAAACGCAATAAGATGGGAGTACAAGCAAAAGATAAAATGAAATAAAATATAAACACATTTTGCATTACCCACAAAGAAAATGGTTAGCTCTAACCTCTCGCCTACGTGTTTGTGGAGTCATCGTTTTGACTTTTGGACTGTTTTCCTTGTCACTATACAAAGCCACTATATCCACAGTTGCAACCCCCTCACCTCGAGGATCATAGACTTCATGTTATCTGGGAACAAATTTCATAAAATACGTATCTTGAGGTCGTATGATCTCTCCAGGAGTAGCAATTCCATGTTCACCTAGTATCTTTATAAATGAAAGAATATGATTTGAACGAATATTAATGTTTTAATAAAAAAAAAAATTATGAATCAATACATTGTTACAAAAAAATAAAATCCTTCAGCTATATAAATACCCTTACTTTTTTTTACATATCCAACAACCGAAATACATTTTCAGGGTAATAGTGATTCGTGATACCTGGTCTTTTGGATCAAGGTCATTTCTGTTGGGTCCACAAAACTCGTCTTGACCATTTGCGTACTTTTGATATGTGGCTGTTAACCTGTTTATTAAATGGTGTCGGAGGTGAAAGTTAATAAATAAAAGAAAGAAATCGTAAAGGCCGTTGAAACATAACTTACTTTTTGTAGTTTTCTATTTGTATAGAAAAAACTTGGTTTACATTAATATAAAACTTGATTGAGCTTTGTTTGTAACAAGAGAAAGTAAGGAAACATTGGTGTAGATGAGATTGTGTTTGTTTTGAAGAAGAAAGATGGGATAAGAGAGATGGTGGCTGAGGAAAGATGACTAATGGTGGTAAGTAGTTGTTGGTGTTGTAGCTTTCAATGATAATGAGGGTGGTTGTTTATAGTACTTGTTATGAGCTTGGTTGGTGAACACTTTAATGATTCATTGTTGAGTAGTTGGGAGGGGAGAGTTATAAGTGAAAACACTAAATGTATTCAGGCTTCATTCAATATATATGTGTGAGTGAGTACTGAGTATATTGTTACTGTTATAGATGGACTTTTTATGTTGAAAAATTTAAAATTAATACAGTACTGATTTTGAAGTGATTAAAGCGAAAGGGTTGAAAGTGGTATTATGCATAGTGTTTATACTATTAGGTTAGTTATTTTGGGCCAATTTCATAAGATTGGGCTAAATTTACTCAGGGCCGAAATTTGTTTAAAAATTAGTTGCTGGCTGAATTTTGTGTGTTAGAAATTTGTTTTGCAGTTAAAAATGGTTATATGAATTTTTGGTGTTATAATTTGGACTACAATTAGCGTTGGGCTGAAACTTTTCAGGTTCGTTGGATTAAAAAACTGAGCTAGTTTTCGCGAAACCCGAAAATTGACAGGGGTGAACCAAAAAAATATACTTAAAAAACGGACAACTAAAACTATTCAGACAAAAAAAAAATAATAAAAAAAAAATAAAATAAAAAAAAACCATTTAGATTCAGAATTTATAGCCACATCTTAACAATAAAGATGAGGTAGTCACATTTAGACCAACACATCTTAATGAAACAAACACACTTTAAACGAAAGTTATATTTATGGATCAANTTCTTCTTCTTCTTCTTTTTTAATACAATTCTAGCTTCTAAGAAGATACAAAATCAGCTCCTCAATTTCAACAAGCTACCAATAAACCTTATAATTATGGTAATTATAGCTTTATATTTTTACCTATAAAACTTTTTTATTATCTTATTGTTATTGTTTTGAGTTTAATTTGAGTTGTTTAGCATGAAAATTATAATGTTACGATGGATGTTTTTTAAAGTCTTGGTTTAAGATGTTAGTAAGTTTTAGATTTGCATATTTGATAAGGCTAAAAAATTAATTTTACCCAAATTTAATTAGTTTTACGAGTGAACATACTTTAACATTAACTTTGAATAGTCCAATTAAATGACTAAACTTTTAGCATGTTACGAGATGAGATTCTGTATTCGACTAAGTAAAGCATAGATGTGAGCAGTGTGTAGGATATGAGCAACATTTTTACCTTATCAACAAAACAAATACATAAACTCAAACACACTCAAATTCAAACATATGTCAACGTCAAATGATATATACCCGCTGCAACGTACGGGTAAACATCTTCGTCCCAACACATATACTAAACCAAATTATGGATCACTTACACTTTAATCAATATTGCTATAAAAGATATGAACTTAAAAAGTGGGTAAAAACCAGTGTTCTAAAAGGCGCGCCAAGACGCCGCCAATGCGTCACCAAGGCGCGAAGCGTGGCCTCGGCGCCACGAAATGGACCAAGGCGTGAGGTCTAGGCGTCGTGTGAAAAGACGTGGAATAAGGCGCGAAAAGGCGTGCAAAGGCGCGCCTTTTTGGTAAGGCGTGACGCCATTTTTATAAACATTTAGGGGATTTATGGATTTGGGCTTGAATTTCAAGTATTTGGGTTATTTCTTTCTTGGGCCTCGTAATTTCAAAACTTAATTCCTACTTGGGCCTCGTATTTGGGCCTGGCTATTGGGATTTGGGCTTTAGTATTTGAAATTGCTCTTATAAAATGATATAAAATTATAAATACATAAATTTATAAATATTTTGTTGCCGCCTTAAGCACGCCTTAAGAAACGCCAAGGCTTCGCAAAGACGCGTAAGGCTTGAGGCGTGGCTGCGCCGCCACGCCGCGCCTCACGCCTTTTAGAACATTGGTAAAAACCAATTAAGTTAGTTAAAATGGCTATAAATAAAGTTTCATTATGTTGTGAAAACATTTTTGAAACGCACATCGTCGCAACGCGTGAGGATTTATTAATCCTCGTTGTATATATAAAGATGCAAAGTATGTAAAACCATCAAATAGTCTATAAAGTGGTAAAAAAATTTGAATGATTTTTACCTTTTAGCTTTCGAATAAAACTCATTATTTTAATAGATGAACATGCATCAATTTTATTTTTTATTTTATTTATTATTATTATTATTTTTCTCCTTGTGTGTATGGAAATGTATCAAGTCATCAAGTGGTACATTACATTATTTGAAAGCCAAGTATTTTTTTAGATAATTGATTGGTTGAACTCACATATCATAATGCAAATATTACCTTAAACATTGATTACGAAGTAAACCTTAGACATCATATTTTACAACAGTTGGTAATGATCTAACCTCATCACGTATTGAGGTTTTTATTTTGTAAAGCTATTTATAATAGTAAACTGAAGCATGTGGTCCGTTCTCTCATCTTTATAACGCGATCAATTATAATGAACTAAAATGTTTGGTCGTGGCTCAAACTCTTCGTTATACGTCTTTTTGCTTTTTAAATTTGCACCATTGTCGTAAATCGAGACGTTTGGCCTTGGCTCAAACTCTTCTTCGGACGTCCTTGTACCTTTCAAATTAACACCATTGTTGTAAATAGAGACGTTTGGCCTTGGCTCGAACTCTTCTTCAGACGTCATTGTAACTTTCAAATTAACACCATTGTCATAAATAGAGACGTTTGGCCTTGGCTCGAACTCTTCTTCGGACGTCCTTGTACCTTTCAAATTAACACCATTGTCGTAGATAGAGACGTTTGGCCTTGGCTCGAACTCTTCTTCGGACGTCCTTGTACCTTTCAAATTAACACCATTGTTGTAAATAGAGACGTTTGGCCTTGGCTCGAACTCTTCTTCAGACGTCATTGTAACTTTCAAATTAACACCATTGTCATAAATAGAGACGTTTGGCCTTGGCTCGAACTCTTCTTCGGACGTCCTTGTACCTTTCAAATTAACACCATTGTCGTAGATAGAGACGTTTGGCCTTGGCTCGAACTCTTCTTCGGACGTCCTTGTACCTTTCAAATTAACACCATTGTTGTAAATAGAGACGTTTGGCCTTGGCTCGAACTCTTCTTCAGACGTCATTGTAACTTTCAAATTAACACCATTGTCATAAATAGAGACGTTTGGCCTTGGCTCGAACTCTTCTTCGGACGTCCTTGTACCTTTCAAATTAACACCATTGTCGTAGATAGAGACGTTTGGCCTTGGCTCGAACTCTTCTTCGGACGTCCTTGTACCTTTCAAATTAACACCATTGTCGTAGATAGAGACGTTTGGCCTTGGCTCGAACTCTTCTTCGGACGTTCTTGTACCTTTCAAATTAACACCATTGTCATAAATAGAGACGTTTGGCCTTGGCTCGAACTCTTCTTCGGACGTCCTTGCACCTTTCAAATTAACACCATTGTCGTAGATAGAGACGTTTGGCCTTGGCTCGAACTCTTCTTCGGACGTCCTTGTAACTTTCAAATTAACACCATTGTCGTAAATAGAGACGTTTGGCCTTGGCTCGAACTCTTCCTTTTTAGAAGACTTGTCGTGGGCTCTTGCTTCCTCCAATGTGTGACAATGGCTTTTCATACTAGAAAGAGGTGACACCGAAGTACCCTTTCGAACCAACAAGTCATGTTGATATAGTTGAGGATTTGGTCTAGCATCTATGGTAATGACTATCTGCTCGAATAAAACACAAACAAGTCAATATTAGAATTACAAGAAAAACGAATATGGAGTGAGGCATGGACGAAATGTTGCTGTCGAAATAACAGAGGTATAGAAACGATATATGATTTATTGAATTGTATTGATATGGAATGAATTGTTTTACAGAAATCTAACCTATTTATACTACATGAATCGGTGCTTCATAAAAGACACAACGATTCATCAAACGTTATAATACTTCTAACCGTTGTAACCTATCTTCTAACGGTTTATACCGTTTCTAATAAACCCAGCCCAATACAATGGGTCGGTTTATACCTAATCTTACAGAATACATAATATAAAAATTACACTAAACTACCCTAAACTTTTCTTCTATAACATTAAATTCCAACACGGACACAAATTGACCAGGTGCATTTAAGAAAAATTATACAAAATGAGAAACAAAATTTTTTTAGACCAATTGTATTTTGAAAAAATCTAAGTATTTTACAAATATTTAAAACTACGCCACAAAATTTCTGTCCAGGGACCCCCGAGACCCACCCTCGTTCTGTCCCCGGAGTGAGGTATAAATGGTAAGCATATGTACCAAGATGACTGAAAAGAGAGCGATAAAAGAAAGTGATGACTTCATCTTCTGAATACTGCTATACTAGTGATTTGAGAGCTTTGGTTGGTATATGCATTTAACGAACTTATGGTTCATATTTATAGTGCAAATGAGATATTTTTTTAATAATACAAATAAGATAAACATGTCCTTTGTTTGGTTATTTTAAAGCTAATTAAACATTTATTTTTTTGAGGGTAATAGAAAATTTAGACCAATATTGATATTATTCACTCCAATGCATTGCGACATAAACTTATGGTTTTTACTAAATTATTTTATATTTTACAAGACAATAACTCTTTGTCACAATACGTAAATAATGTTGTTGCATGAAACTCGTGTCCATGTAGACCATGTTTCTTGATAAGATCAATTCATATTATAAACTATTTTGTTGATACGTAGCTGAATATATTTTTTAATTCTTATATGTAAAAGAACAAGTAGGATTGCGCCCGCACGTTGCTGCGGGGCATTTTCGTGAGTTCTGTCCGAAGCGTTAAATATTATGATTAAGTACGTAGATCAAAGTTACACTATTACAGTTTCTAATATTACGATTAACCATTTTTGGCTTATGTGTGGGCTTAAAAACAAAAATAATTTTTGCCGTCGTTTTCCACCATCGTGGAATTTTTACTGTCATGTTCTATTGCAATACCTTAACTTGCGGGTAGTAGAATTTAGCTGTACAATTAGAAATTTTAATATTGCGATTAACTACGTCGAAAAAGTTTATGCAAATCCAGATACATCTGTGTACTTAAGTTGCGTTTTGTTCGTAAGCCTGCGGCATTTTCGAAAGTATGTTTTTTATTAAAAGAAATTGCTAGATATCTCCCTTTTTTTCTAAAAGAAATATATGCTAAGCTTCAACATTTTTTTGTAAAATCGCGCGTACGTCAAAAGTACATCAATATTAGATTCATTTTGTTTGTAATGCGGAGGCCTTTCTGGCAGTATATTTTTTTTAACGAAATCATTAAATATTTGTCAGATATTTGGTAAATAAACGTTGTTATATATAAAAAAGAAGTATATATAAACTTTTATAGAGTTGTACGTCTTTGGCCCCTTTAGTTTTTAAAAAAATAGGATAATTTTTAAAGTATTTGATAGGTTAAAGGTGTATTTTGCCGGTATTTTTTCTATTCGATCAAGAAATCGTAAGATATCTGTTTGATACTTGGTAAATAAAATTTGTTGTAAAAAAAGGTCGTCAATAGTCAAAAGTTCAGGGTGTGTTGTGTAATTTTCTTTTTATGTAGCTCTCTTTTTATAGTAAAATAAGCCAACCTCATAAGCCTAAGCAAATACAACGATTTATTTATCTAACAATAAAGAAACGGGCTAAGGATTATTTTATTAAAATAATCCACAAAATATTATAATTTATGTATCTTCGCTCGAGGAGTCAAATATGCCTTCGCTCCATAATATATATATATATATATAATATTTCAAGCTCAAAATTAGATGTATTATTATTTGCCTTGGCTGATCAATTCACATGACGATGTTCATGGTCTTCTTTAAAACCACGAAAGCAACGACTTTAAGCATTAAAATCTTTGAAGCCATGAATTTTGCTCTATAAATAAAATAAAATTAAAAAAAAAATGGAAAAGAAAAAAGGAAAAAAAAAGAGAGAGGTAACAAAGTTTAGTTAGGAATTTGAATAAAAAAGTTAGGGAGATAATTGCAAAAATAATACTCCATTAAGTATGTCTATCTTGTTATACACTCAACTCTAATTAAGCCCCAAGTAAAAATTAAAAAAGAAATCGCATTTATTAATTTTTTTGAACGTTAGCAATTCACTAAAAAAAAAACAAACAAACAAACAAACTAGCAAGAAGCTAGCATAACAAAGGAGAGATTAACCATCAATCCAACTACAAGGCCTCTATGCTTAAGCCAAGAAAAGAAAACATACGAACTATCAAAAATGTCATTTTTCCTCAATGACTGAGAGTTACAAGTGACGTTATTACGATACCGCCAAGTGAACCATAAAGTAGTCGCGAATATGACATACAAACGACGCTTCTTTTCTCTAAATACGGGCCACGAGCTCCACCAATCAAGCCAATGAATGTTGGAATCAAAAGTAGGAAAAGAATTATCACACCACGTGTGAACTATCCTACAAATATCTTTGGCGACCACACATTCAAAGAAGATATATGTTGATTAGATTCCACCATTCCGCTACAAGATGGGAAAGAAATCTCCGGAATTTCTATACCTCTAAGTGAAAGGTATAGACGATGCGGGAGCTTATCTAACTTCAAACGCCACAAGAAAATATTCACATTACGAGGAAGAGATTTGTCCCATGTAGTCGAGGAATCCAATGATGGCAGAAGATGTCAATAAGACGACGTAAAGCGCCAACCTTGAAAATGCCCTCGTCATCCATAGACCAAACGTGCTTATCGATATCGACTTGAACATTTAAGTGACTGGTCTCGAGTAGCAACTCGTTGAGATAGGAATTATTGCGAACTCCAAGGTTGTTGGACCAGTTCCAGGCCCAATGCCCAATGCCCATTAGAATTTCGGTCCATGATCAAACAATTCTTGTCTTGCTCTAAGCCTATACCTCATCACATACCCCAAGGCCGGTAAATGAATTTTTGAGGCGCCGAGCGAATAAAAATAGGCCCCATCAAAACTAACTAAAAAAAAAAAAAAAAAAAAAAAAAAAAAAAAAAAACAAACCTTAAAGATGTGCATAAAAGGTGTTCATTTATTACCATTTCTTATAATGAGGCCCCTTAATGACGTATTATTTATTGTGTCAATATGGGTTGTATTTAACTAATGAGATTTACAACAAAGAGGTAGTAGGATATATAGCATAAGTACACAAAGTGAGGCCCTTTAGATTGTGAGGCCATGTGCGACCGCACCACTTGCACACCCTCTTCGCCCCACTGACATACCCTATAACACCACTATAATATAAGGATTGAGATTCTCTCAAGCTCATATATACATGACCGGTAATGTTTTTTCACAATAAAAAAGGAAACTGAGTTCCTCAGTAGGCTCCACTGTTTTGTTTGTGGAGGAATATTACCAGTTGTTCATGTGAACTTGAGATATTCTCAATCAATAATATAAACATCCTCCTCAGCTACAATATGTTATGGGCGCAAGCGTGTCTCATTTTTTTTCTTTTTCATTTTTTTTATTTAAACAAACACAATTTAAATTAAAATTCAAATACGATACGAATTACAACGAAATTGTAAATACGATTATTGTTCATGAGCCAATCGTTATTTTGATTACTCATTTTTAGGAGAGGGATTGAATTGAATGTGAAAGTGTATATAAATTGTGATTTGGTTTTGAATGTTTGAAAGATATAAGTTGAAAGTGAACATTTATAGGTGAAAAAATGAGTATCTTTTTTGCCCGCGTTCCTTTCCTACCGTTACTCAATGTTCAATTTTTTTATATAAAAAAATTACGAATCACACCCATTAAAAGGTCTGACAAAGGGACAGATAACGCAAGGATGGTGCTGACCACGATAAAATTTGACGACGCCATAAAAAAAAAGCGTTTTAGCGTGTTACCTACCAATGCACCGGGCACTTAAGCCAGTTTTATGCAACTATGACAACTTGTTATTATATTTAAACAAATTTTATGCAACTATGACAACTTGTTATTATATTTAAACAATATTTGTTAGATGTAAACTTTACTATTTATAAATTCGATTACTTGTCATAATCTTACTCCTTCATGAAGAGTGAAGTTTAAGTAGTACTACAATCTATGCACAACACATATCAAGCATTTTTCAATAATATGAGCAAATTTGAAAACCAGTCAAAAGAATTAAGGGTCCGTTTGGTTTAAGGGGTTAGATTAGGTTTTGGGCTTGAAAAAACAAATCAATTGTTTGGTTACCAAATTTGGATTAGGAATTATCTATCAGTGACAAATATAGTCACTCTTTCAAAAGAAGGGAAGGAGGGTCAGATTTGATAAAATTATGAGTCCTCTTATTTATTCTCTCTTTCTCACTTCTCATTTATACTTCGCACTCATCTTTTAATATATTTTTTTTAATTATTTATATTTTTTAATAATATATTTTTTTATCATATATCAAATCCAAATCAAAATCCTAATCCAAATTTAAATCCAAATCCTCATTCAACAACATCCAGAAGGTCTCCAGAAGTTTAAGTCTAAGAGGAGGAGGCTAAGAAAGCTATCTTCATTCACATTGGGGCGGAATAAGGAAGATGTGAATTTGAATGAAGATGTTGTCTTTGAAGATACTATTAATAAAAATACTGTTCTGAATCAAAAGGCCGTGGATGAAAAGACTGTTGATCAAAGTACTGATGCTGTTGATCAAGATGTCCAAATACTAAACCCATCTACAAACCAAACGGGCCCTAAAAACGTCACGATACATTAATCAGTAACGGAAATATTTTCTTAAATGCAAATTAACGTCTCACTGAAAAACATTTGAATAAAAAACTACTACTATAACCAAAAACTACTAATTTACATTAAAGAAATATAATGACTATTTTTAAATTCTTTTATGCATATTGAATTTTCAGTTATGCTTTTCTTAATTATATATTGGATTAGTTAGGATTATTATTATCTATTTAGTTGGGGTCTTACGTAGATAAAGGTAGAGATTTTTCCAACCAACAACTTTGAATCCAACCACACCAACAATCACCAAAACCAAATTTCTTCAACACCTCATCTAGGTAATCCCACCTAACCGAATCAAAAGCCTTTTCAAAATCGAACTTAACGATCATAGTTTGCTTTTTCTTGGAATAACACCATTGGATCAATTCGTTGAGAATAAAAGGGCCATCTAGAATTTGTCTATTCGCGACAAAAGCATATTGAACTTCATTAACAATATCACCCAAAACAACTACTATGCGATTCGCCAAAATCTTGGCAATAATTTTGTATAGACTCCCAATCAAAACTTATAGGCCGAAAGTCTTTAACCATTTTAGCATCTTGCATTTTCGGAATCATAGCAATAAAGGAGGGATTACCCCCTCTAGGAAACGAACCATGGAAGAAAAAATAAAAGACAGCTTCCACTACATCGCTTTCTAAAAAACTCCAATACCAGCGATAAAATCCGAAAGTCAATCCATCCGTACCCGGAGACTTTTTTAGACCACAATCCCTTTGAAACGGATCAAATGTATAACAAATAGTCTTCGTTCCTACATATGATATATACAAAAAGCTGACAAGAATAGCTAAAAACCCATCCTTTAGACATGTAAAGTGTGAGACATATCACCTCATAGTAGTGATAGATTTGAATTTACTTTAGGTTAAGAAATCGTGGCGGGCGTCCCAAGGATTTCAATAGCTCGAAGCAGTAATTTTAAAGTAGGTCCCTTTAACGCTAAAAGTTTAAAGGATATTATGTCGAATGAATCATATTGCGACAATTCTCAAATGATATAAATTGTATCCGAGCTTCATTATGAACCGGCCAACATCGCGCGTATAATCTAAATTGTAGCCAAGCATTGGTTATTGGTTTTATTCCTAATTCACAACTAGAGAGTTTCTCTGATTGCTTTGCTTATTGTTAGAATATTAGTGTGTAATAGTTAGGATATAAGCTTAGGGGGTTAATTGTATTTTAGCTCAAACTTAAGGAGGTTAGTCATGTATTAGGAAAGTTCCTAACCTCCTCAATTGTAGATTCCTTGTTCACCAAAGATTAGGTTTCTCCCCCCCCCCCCTCATTCTTTATAAATAGGGATGAGGGGGTGAGGTTTTATTTGTACCTTCTTATCTTGCTCACGTTTAATAAACGTTTGAGTGTAAATATCTCGTGTGTGTTGGTGCCACTCGGCATTAAGGGATCATAACCCTTTGCCAAGGTCTTGTTGGAGTAGTTCTTGATTCGTGGTTCCGCTCTAGAAATCGGTTTGTTGGATTTGTTCCAACAATTGGTATCAGAGCTAGGTTCGAGAAGAACAAATCACACATCGTGGAGAGAGCCAAAACAAGATAAACGAGTGAACCGGGTTTGGTTCATCGTTTACTGCGCAGTCATGGGAGAATTGGCGCTGCGGGTTCGTTAACAGTTGGATTTCCACGAAATTTAAACCGTTGGTTGAAGACACATAGATCTAAGATCTCACTGGAGGGATCTTGCATCGGAGCTTCCAAGAAAAAGATATAGGTTGTCAAAGTTTTTGGTGTGGTTGTTGTGTTCTTTATCGTTTTTCAGTTATTGTTTGGCTATCGTTGTGTAGATTACGAGGTTCAAGGTTTCTAGGTTTGCGAGTCAAGATTACTTGGGCAACAAGGTTCTTGAAGCTGTCTTGCAAGGAGGTGGATCGATTCTCCTAGGATTATAGGAAATCGTTTTCTTTTGTCACAAGGTTCTTGGAGTTTCGATTTTGAGCTTCAAAGGTGACAAGGTTTTGCAAGAAGTTTCAACTTCAAGTTTTCGGTTTCTTGGAATTCAAGTNATCAGAGCTAGGTTCGAGAAGAACAAATCACACATCGTGGAGAGAGCCAAAACAAGATAAACGAGTGAACCGGGTTTGGTTCATCGTTTACTGTGCAGTCATGGGAGAATTGGCGCTGCGGGTTCGTTAACCGTTGGATTTCCACGAAATTTAAACCGTTGGTTGAAGACACATAGATCTAAGATCTCACTGGAGGGATCTTGCATCGGAGCTTCCAAGAAAAAGATATAGGTTGTCAAAGTTTTTGGTGTGGTTGTTGTGTTCTTTATCGTTTTTCAGTTATTGTTTGGCTATCGTTGTGTAGATTACGAGGTTCAAGGTTTCTAGGTTTGCGAGTCAAGATTACTTGGGCAACAAGGTTCTTGAACTTGTCTTGCAAGGAGGTGGATCGATTCTCCTAGGGTTATAGGAAATCGTTTTCTTTTGTCACAAGGTTCTTGGAGTTTCTATTTTGAGCTTCAAAGGTGACAAGGTTTTGCAAGAAGTTTCAACTTCAAGTTTTCGGTTTCTTGGAATTCAAATTTTGGTGGTTCTTGGAAGACAAGTAAGGTTTAGCTTTGTCTTGATATATCAAGGTTGTAGACTTGAGGTGGAAAGATCGAAGCTTTAGGGTTTCTCTAAAGGTTAGTAGACCAATAATTACAAGAAAGCGGGTTTAACACACAGCTTGTGAGACTTGTTGGTAAAGTTGGTTTAAAAGTAACTTGACAAGGTTTGTAGCAAGGTTAAAGAAGAATGGCTAGTATGAATACTAGGTTAAACATCAAAAAGCTCGATGGGAATATTGTACAAAAACATGGAGGTTCAAAATAAGTTAGGTTCAAGCAACTTGGTGTTAAAACAAGGGTCCATGGAGTACATGTTCAAAAGCGTGCTTGGTTTAAGGTGGAACTGCAGGGAGCTCAGGAAAATCATGAAGCTGGGGTAATACAGGAGAGTAACGATCATTCTGCAGTGGCTCAAAGAAAGTTGGAGGTTAAACAACTTGAAGGAAAGACAAACACGAACTGCTTGGTAAATAATCAGGTACATCTTGGTGCAAAGGTCGGGGCAGACATTATGAAAACCAGAGCACCTGGTCAAGAGGGTGCAAATGGTAATGCTACTGAAAGGTATATAGGTAACAGTAATATGGCTGCTTTAGGAGTTGCTACAGTGATAGAAGAATATGCACATGAGTCATTGACTTTCAGGGATGCAGTTGCTTGTGAGGTAATTTCCAAGTGGATGGCTGTAATGAAAGAAGATATGGATACTCGGTCTGGTATGTGTATGCTCAGCAACAGTTTCAGACGAAGCAGTGACGACAACTTCATATATTACTGGAAGTATGCACCAGGTTTGTTCATATATCTATTCCTCTATATAGATTATATGGGGTTTACTTACGAAAGTAAGGCTAAGATCTAGGTTACCAAAGGTTTGTTGGATGAAGCAAAGGAAAATATACTTTGTATGGAGATCTTCAGGACTCAGAGTGGTAATACTCTGAGGGTGTCACGATTCAGGTTTTCAACGGGATGTCGGTTCAGATATTGTTGCGGGGACACTCTACGCTGTCGTTAGAGGTTAGTCTGTTAAGGAATCGTGATGAAGAAAAGAAGAGTAAGGGGTCATGTATATATGCAGTTGGAAGTCATAAGTATCAAGTTGTCTGCACGAGACCTGACATAGCATATGCGGATGTGGGAATGTTGGATATGTTTGATCGTGGATTATAGACGGACGTACATGCTTTTGTAGATTCTGACTACGTCATGGGTAGATTAATCACAATATACGGTTTTATGATACAGGAATGTGCGGTGAGCTGGGAAGCTATGTTGCGGCACATGATGACTTTGTTAACAACTGAAGCGGAGTATATGACACTTCCTGGAGGTCTTGTTGGAGTAGTTCTTGATTTGTGGTTCCGCTCTAGAAACCGGTTTGTTGGATTTCTCCTAACAATTGGTATCAGAGCCAGGTTATTGTGGTCATCGAAGTTCGAGTGCTAGATCGGGGTTTCGAGTTCGTTCAAGGAATCGAGGTTCTGTTTTCGGTTATGTTTAAGTGTTACTCCTAAGGTGGAAATTGTTAGAATATTAGTGTGTAATAGTTAGGATATAAGTTTAGGGGGTTAATTGTATTTTAGCTCAAACTTAAGGAGGTTAGTCATGTATTAGGAAAGTTCATAACCTCCTCAATTGTAGATTCCTTGTTCACCAAGGATTAGGTTTCTCCTCCCTCATTCTCTATAAATAGGGATGAGGGGGTGAGGTTTTATTTGTACCTTCTTTTCTTGCTCACGTTTAATAAACGTTTGAGTGTAAATATCTCATGTGTGTTGGTGCCACTCGGCATTAAGGGATCATAACCCTTTGCCGAGGTCTTGTTGGACTAGTTCTTGATTCGTGGTTCCGCTCTAGAAATCCAACACTTATCAAACCTAAAAGTCTTGAAATATATAAATTGTCGTACCGGTAACGTGTGCAACGACTGCAACATAACTAAAATAAGAGTAACTAAAAGTTGGTCACTAAAAGTTGTCAATATAGCTAAGAAGGATGGAGCCTATAGTATCTAGAGACAAAAAAGTTGTCACTAAATATAGAAGATGTAGTTTATCTCTATTGTTTCTTTTGGATTTTCTTTTCTAAAAGTGACTTCGATTTTAATAAATTGGTTAAAAAAAAAAAAAAAAAAAAAAAAAAAAAAAAAAAAAAAAAAAAAAAAAAAAAAAAATCTTTGTTCCCTTGATTTTATCATAAATGTCTAGATGTCATCCACACTCTTTAGAGTATAAAAAACGCAATGCTATTTGTTTTACGTAAATCATATCTGCTACGTGTGTAGGGGTGGAAATGAGTTGAGCCGCTTGTGAAAAGCTTAGGATTGGATAGGCAAAAAGCTCGAACGAGCCGAGGCTAAACGAGCTAGAGCCCGAGCTCGAGCCTAAGTTACAATGATTCGTGGTTTTGTGACCTTACAACAGGTTTTACCTCTCGAGGGATCTCAAGAGGCTTACAACCCCACCAGGCAGTGTACCTGACCGATGTAGTATAAGATAGTGGTAAGTACGGGGGATTGATCGTTCTCTCACAGGGAATAGTGTTCGTTAGGACAGAAAAACTACTCTAATAGGTCTAAGGGTGAAGGAAGATTCTTTTTGTATTTTTATATTTTTAGGAAAGCAAGTAAAATCTCAGTTTTGAAGGAGTGGGCGGTATTAGTTGCTACTCAACTAACCCAAAATTACTACTATTGCAAAAGAAAATAAAATAACTAAACTATTTGGTTGTGAAAACAATATGGAGAAAAGTGTGTTTACTTAGACTTCATTACTCCCTAACTATCTTTTACCGGTTAATTGATATGTATGTTACTTGTGTGGATGAAGGGTGTATTCCTAATAACTCATGGAGTGGCATACATATCTCTCCAATTCTATGAGCTCTTATCTCCTCCTATGCCATGCACGGCACAACCATAGGGATTGTAAACAGTGGCTCATGCGTTAAATACTACCTTAATAGCCTAGTATGCCTTGGCTACATGTTTCCCAAGACGTTCAAGCACGTTACCATAAAGGAGGTTGGCCAGTTTTCTTGAGCCTAACATTGATGGAACAATCATCCCAACAAACAACAACACATCAATTAACCAATAATTAATAGTTAGGTTTCATTAGATCTAAGCAAACACAAGAAAAATTTAGCTACACATGTTAATTGAAAGACAAGCAAAAGAGATAATCAACCAACACATAGACATATTGATTGAATTAAAGTGAAGACTTATCTTTAATTAAGCATGAGGGTTCCAAGGGTTGGAAACCCTAAAAAGTACAGAAAATTCGTCTAGGGTTTGGTGCCAAAAGTTCTCCACAAAGTTCCACACTTAATGAATGAAAAATAGAAAACTATATATAGATTTTACATTCTGACGGCGTCAGGTTATAGAGGCTGACGCCGTCAGCTCGCCGCCATTAGGTTTCTCGGATGGCCTAGATCCACTTCTGACGCCGTCACTCTTTATTCCTCTCTGGGCCGTCACTCTTTAACTCATAACCTGACGGCCTACAACTTCTAACACCTGACGGCGTCAGGTGTTAATTTCCAAAATCTTTCTGGCCCGTCATTTGATAATTGGTTTCCACTCTTTTGTCAAGGCTTGCTGACGGCGTCACCTTGTGACTCTGACGCCGTCAGGTTGTAATTTCTGCTTTTTTTGAGACTTTGTCGTTTTCTTCACTTTTATGCTCCAAAAATGTCCAAATATGCATGTTTTCCAGAATTCTTCTCAAAAGTACCTAAAATGACAAAAGGAACGATTTAGGGCAATATTTGATCACATTTATACGAATTAAGGCTTAAATGACCCCTTAAAAGCGTAACACTTTTCGTCTCATCATACAACTCATTTATTAATCTAGCTCGAGCCCGAGCTTTACATACAAAGCTCGATTGGGCTTCCGAGCCTAAACGACAATATGATATTTTAAATATATATTAAATATATATAAAACGTTACGAATTTATGTTATAGGCGAAATTATAAAAGAGCTCAATTAATAACAAGCTTATTAACGAGCTCAAAATAGATATACTACGAGCCGAGCTCGAGCCAAGCTTTAATTTTTCACTGCTAAATCATATAAACTAGCCGAGCTAGAGCCGAACCCGAGCCTGTATAATATACTACAAGGCAAGCTCGAGCCAAACTTTAATTTTTCCTTGCTAAATCATATAAACGAGTCGAGTTAGAGCTGAACCCGAACTTGTATAACATACTACGAGCCGAGCTCGAGCTTAAAAAATAAGGCTCGATCTCGCTCGTTTCCACCCCTAGTTCTGGTTAGGCGTGTGTGTTTTTTATCATCAATTTAACCCTTAAAATAAGGGTTGCATGACCTCGATTATTAAGCATCCTAAATGCAAGTTTTTTTCCAAAGTTTTTTAGTCACTCGAAAATCTTTTTTGCAATTGAGAGGATCACTAATTTGAGGAATGAGTTGAGCTCCTTAAGTTTTTGACAAAGACTTGGTAAAAAAGTTCTTATTAAATACTATTAGAGAGTACAATGAAAATCTTATAAAGTGTTATAAACATTTTTTAGTTTTAGAGATGATTTTAAAACTTGGCTTTTTCTATGACAATATAGTTTGATGCATCGTAGATGTTCTTGTCGTCATGCATTAAACAAACCTTCGAAATAAACTATGATTACAATCACGAGTGCTGAGTTGTTACTAGTATATATTTAAATTTAGTAATTTAAAATATAAAATTGCTAATGTCATGCAAATCATATATAGACAATGATTACGATCATGCAAATCATTTCATGGAGACTAGCATGTCCAAAAACTTGTACGTTTATAAGATATAAAATTGCTAATGTCAATTATTGTTTTAAGATGGTAACTACTGCTACTTTGCAATATAGTAAGAAATAATACGTTTCTATTAATCCACGTTTTAAAGGTAATACATGATGATAGGTGTGTTTGGCGAAGCAGATTATGAAAGATTATGAAGAGATTATGCTTATTTTTTCTAGAAATAAGCTACTTAAAAAATAATCTTTGTTTGGCAGACAGAACTTATAAGAGATTATTATAAAAAAAAATAATCTTCCATAATCTCTGAAAATCAAAAGTTACTTCATGTAGCTTATAAAAATAATCTTTTTTTATAATCCTTTTCAGCACCAGCACCAGCACCAGCTATTTTTGCCAAATATACCCAAAAAACGTTTATGGTGGCTATTTTTGACATATACATGTCGATATCTACAACTTGTAAAATAGTTTACATCAATATAGTTTTTTAACAAAGGGAAGACGTTATATATTAGGCTAACATGGAGCTAGTGGGCAATTCGCCCCGGGAACACACTAGTGGTGAATATGTCTTGAGCAGCCAACATTTCTTTATTTGTACGTGTAATTGTGTGTAACGAGGATTTGGATGCCCATGCGTTGCCGCGTGAGCTTAGAATTGCAGCGTTAGTACATATTTAACTACAAAGTTTGAACACCGAAGGGAGTGCTTGTATGGCTAGAATCTGCACTTACAGAGATTGTACTGAAAAGATCTAAGCCTTCCAGCGAAAAAACAATATACATAAAAAGGATACACGGTAACTCTTTCATAAATAGAACTACCTATCTATTTCTGTCGCAACTTAAGTCATCACATGATTAGACATATATATCGAGTACCCAGCCTTCGTTTATAGTTGTTTTGAAAGTTGTTGGTCGGAGTCTATTCGCACAAACTACCCACATAAACCTTGCTTAAGCATTTCAAATAATGTTTTTCCAACCTTCCGTGCCAAGAGCATGACAGTGACCGCCACCTCCATACCATGTCTTGCAAGGTGCAGCAACTTCACACACATAACAGTAGCACTGCAGTTATATAGTAAATAACATAAGGACTAAAAACACCTTAATCCTAAAAAACTTCAAAGAACTTATAAGTCATCAAAAGTGGGCTGTGAGATAATATTTTAGCGTGCTGCTACTATTGCAGTTGTCATTATCAATTTAAGAGGTGCTTCACACTGATTGCTTATTAAAATGAACAGTTTGAGGTTGATTATTGTCTTAGTCAAGTTAACTAAATAATAATCGAAAAATAAATTTTGAAAATCAAATGAAACTGAAAACACATGTGAGACATCAATGCCTGTATGCTTATAATATATGTAGTGAAAGACTAACACAGCCTATGATATGGTAACAGAACGAAGCATATACGTTACAAACCTTGTTCCATCGTGTGTGAGAGTTTCCTTTGTGTCCTATGTAACCAACTGCCCTGCTCCTCTAGTTGCAGCAGCCAGGATACCTAACAACAATTGTACCATACGCATTCGTTAGGCCACAAAAGCTGTACAGTTAGTGCTATAGCTCAACAACCTGATCGATATTAATGAAATTAGTAACTTCAAGAATAACCTCGGTATGAGTATTTTCTCTTCAAAGGTAAAATTTTAAGAACTTACACTATCAAGCAATGGCGGAACTTGAACATTTTCTTTGAGGGGGCCGAATTTATTTGGGGGAGCCGAATCGGAGATTTGTTTGTGACCTCAACTAAATTACCCTTAAAACCTATAATATTTATACTAGGTGCCGCAAAATTTTGGGAGGGGGGGGGGGCGGGACCCTCCCCTGCCCATACATAGTTCCGCCCTTGCTATCAAGTATAACAAAGTGAACCAAACTGCTTTATGGAACTCCCTTTAGGCTTCAACATAACAAAAACCAATAACACGCAAGTGATTATGCTGTATAAGCAAGCAACTAACATAGATGCCACGTAATATGCATAATCTGCTCAACCAAAGAGGTTTATTCTTCCTTTTTGAAGACATACAGTACATGTTTAGGGGCGCATTTTTTGAGGTGGGCGTGCCAATGGTTTTATTATATTTTTTTAATCTTGTTATCACTTTATCCTGGTAATTTTGCAGCAATTGTTACACTAAAAAACTGGTTTTTTATATTTTATTAGTTAAAGAGACTTAGTTTAGTTAACTTTGACTTTAAGTATTAAAACTAAATGGTCAAAGTATAAGTCAAATGGTTATGTAAATATTTGTAGAAAACTAATGTGACCTAAGTATGAAGAAAAGACACTCGAGAGACCTCTTTTGCCACACTAACAAACTAAGTCCAGATTTATGAGATTAATATCTCATACTTTCCATAAGTTTCCAAAAAGTTCTAGTGGGGTGGGTGTGTATGTGTGTCGTGATTTCCAAAGAGAGGGAAAAGAGGAGATATTACTAGTGATCAATTGAAAAAAGATTGAGGTCCCAAATCAAGAAATAAGTTTATGCCAATCATCCCTACAATACAAGTAAGTGACTTTTAGTTCTAGTTGAATTGGTGATTTTCAAAGTTGGGGTTCATAAGTAAAATTGGGGGTTTTAGGGGAAAGTTGTTTTTAAAGCAAACAATGATGGTAAAATGTTTAGGGCTATGTCCCTTTAATGATTTATGCTTAATTTGGTAAATTTGAGGGTTTTCATCATAAGATCAAGATATGATCATATGTTGATTAGTGATGATGATGGGTATGTTCATGAGTTGTGTAAACCCTTGTAAATTGTATTGCACTAATGGGATAATAGATGTTTATGATGATTATTGATTAGGAATCAAGGATGGATGATGATGGTTTTCTTGATAATTAGCTATTGACATGAGGTAAGTAAATTGGTGATAATGTGATGTTATATTGAGTTATTCATATTATGTGTTATACGTTATGTGAAAGATGGTATAAGGATTTAGTAGGTGTTGGCTTAATGTGCTTGGATTAAGGTTAGAGTAAGGGCTAGTTTGGTATAACTAGCCAAAGATGTGATTTGACTAGTTGTGGGACTAGTTTAGGTATGTAAAGATTATGTTTGTCATAGAATGAGGTTGGTTTAAGGTGTTTTATGCAAGTAATGGTGTAGATAAGTCTTGTGGATTACTGTCGAATGCATATGATGCTACTATGAGTAAATGATGTATAATGCCATATTATTCCCTTTTTACTTACTAAGCGTAATGCTTACGATTTAGTTGATTAACCGTATTGTAGGTTTTCTATGATCTAAAGGAGGGTTCGGATAAGAGCTTTAAGATGCGGTTAAGGAATGGAAGTGTTTGCTTGATAGTTTATTAAGAAAATATGATAGGTAACAGTGGTATGGAAACGAGTTGAACCTCGAAGTTGTCTTTAAGTTGTAAAGTCTTGAAAAAAATGTAGAGTTTGTAGAATCCTTAATGGGTTCAAAGATGTAATTGCAAATTTGAAGTAGTAGCAGATTTTGAAAGTGTTTAAACGAGTGCTTAGAATAATGGTTATTTATACCTACTTGGGATCAAACAGGTCAAAAATCGTATATTTCATTGTATAATGTTTGTTTACAGTTTTGGGTGTCAAATGAATGATAAAGTTCAAGTTTAAATTGGTTGGTTGATGTTAAATGTGGTTTGAGTCAAGTGTGTGGAAAACTAGAAGGGGGGTTGAATAGTTTACCGCTTTTTAAGTTAATTATCTTCTAAAACTTTCGTATAATCAAAGATATAATCTAAGATATACTTTTCAAACAATCAAAGATGTAACAATGGATACTATCAAAGATATGATCTAAAAGATAATAAGTAGCAAGTAAGAATAAAGAAAGAAATGATCAAACCATGACACGAGTATTTATCGTGGTTCGGCTACAAGGAACTCTATTTTCCTTGCCCTACGTCCACGCCCCGAGTATCCAACTCGAGAGTTTAAAGCACTAGTCAACAAACTCCTTTCCCGGTGGAGAAACCTTTACACTCGTCGCTTACACGTTTATCCGGTACAAAGCTAAATACCGAGTTCTAGTTCAAGGTAGAACCAACCTATCGTCGCCTAATTCCTTTTACCGACACTAAGCTAGATGTCGAGTTCTTTACCAAGGGTACAACCACTCCCGTTAGTTCTTTTACAAGGGTACAACAACTCCCGTCACACTATGTATTTTAAGGCCTAAAATACTAACCGATCACTTCTACACAAGATACAAATTAAGTATAAACTACCAAAGTCTATACATAACAAAGCTAACAAGTCTTGCAACTTATGAGTTGAAACTTGTAACTTCTTGGATGAGCTTGTGAACTCCTTTGCTACATAAGAGAATCACACAAGTCAAATGTTACTGAGTTAGATGAGAGGATATGTGAAATATATGTCCTAAAGGGATGAGAGATTTCTTGCAAGTAGTTTGGTATTTATACACAAACAAGTATCAGCTCTGGCGGAAACGGCGGCACCCTCAAAAGGGTTCCGCCCGTGTAACTCCAGGGTTCCGCCAGAACTGACACTACAAAACTTGCACACAAAGTTGTAATAAATCTCTCCAAGACAAACAAGGTCACATCAACTTATTTCATGCATTGACTCAATGTGGAATACTTCCAAACATGTGTAAGAACCAAAGATGGTCAAACACATAAACTTTCCATAAATGTATATTGATGAGATGTGACACTTTCTTTTTAAAGAAGTAAAAACTTATGTTATGTTTAAAAAGAGATGTAAAGTCTAGTTTATACAAGACTTAAAACTAAAGTGATGATTTACTTATAAGCTAAAGTTTGTACTTTGTCATTAACAAAACATAGCAAAGATCGTAAAATATAAATAACGTTTTTAGGCGATATTTGTATTAACAAAGTGTAAAAGTGTGCAATATTGGGCATCTGCACTGGCCTACAGCGTAGCCAGTGTATGGTTTTTGGGCTTTTTTCATAGAACATTTCTACGCCGTAGAGGTCATGTTGGCTCTACGACGTAGAGTTTGTATGGTTTTCGAGTTTTGGAATTCGTAGCCTATACGGCGTAAAGGCTAGTGTGGCCCTACGGCGTAGAGGCTTTTAAAAAAAATAAAAATATCGAGTATGGAAGGGGTATTTTAGCAATGGCTAAACATCTGCCAACTGTCATACAAAGTTTTATGAGCACAAATAAACAATTTGCATATAAATTCAAGTCTTTTGGCAAAATATGATCTAGACTTTGGAGTAGTGCATCCTACTTAAATACACCTTTCTCGCATAAGAGTTCCCACCAATTTATTTTTATTGTCTTTTAATTTCTGCATTTAGGTTAACTAGTAGTTTAAAATACAAACCCCGTTTAAAACTCGATTATTTTACTTGCTTTCAAATAAATCAAAAAGACTAAAAAGACTCTCCCCTCAACCTTTAGATGTATTCGTCATACACTTCAAGCCTACCTCACTATTCCTTTAGAGAATGATCAACCCTCTGGGCTTGCCCATACTACACTGCAACAATTAGATACATTGCCTAAGAGGTTGTAAAACTAGGCGTTGCAACCGCTGCATGAAGCCTCCATTTTCTTTACTCATATATCTATTCTGTTTGGGATTTCTTATATAAACTGCTTATTGGGGATGTTTGGGATTACTTATTGGAATTTTAGGGTTTTGGTAGTCGTCTGCACAGCTGAAACGTAGATAGCGGAAAATAAACACATAAACTGTGCATACCAAAACCTGTGTACACAGATCTTCTAAACAGTGATATAACCAACGTTTTAACACATAAAAGAGTGTTAAGATTTAATCCTGCTAAAAATAAGCTTATTTACTTGATTCAGCTACACGGAACACCTTCTTTACTTTCTTGATCCTTAAAGTCCTTGATTAGGGTTTCATGGGAATATCACCACTAGGGTTGCCTCAAGTATACACCGGTACTGCACATATAGGACTAGGGCTAGAAACGTATCACAAGTTAGGCGATTTATGAACTTTGCTAAAACCCTAATTGATCTTCGGGATTAAACAAGTGTCGATTAGGGTTTAGAAAACCATAATCGTCCTTGTGCTATTGCGATCGACCAAAAGGGTTTAAACCTTTTTGTTTTTCGGTACTTGTTCGACTAAAGAGTCGACTAAGTCGACTTCGGGTCAACTTGAGATAAACGACCAAAGAGTTTCGACCCGTTGGTGTTTTGTTCGTCTGATCGCAAAACCAAGAGAGAGATGAGAGAGTTTATGGTTTGTTAAGAGTTATGAGAATCCTTTAAAGTTTCTTTTATATTTTATAAGGCACTTAAGAGGATTCTAAAATTACTTGGAAACTAAGTAATTCGCATTTTACAAATTCCCCGTGTGGGGTTTCGGCCAATACATAATGAAACCCCAACATTTGAAGTGAAGTAGCACCATCATATACCAGAAAAACCACATATCCACATTACTGCACAAGACGACATCTGATGGGTTCCTGCAACCACTGTTTCCAATCTACACAACCGTTCTTTCTTGCTCTTCTTATAACCCACTCATAACTTTTAAGTTAAATGTCTTGAACTATTTTTTTATACTCGATACTTTTCCTTTAAAGACTATCTCATTTCTATCTTTCCATATGTAATAACCGGAAGTCAAAATCACTACTTGCCATAAAACGAGACACACTATTAAGAATGGAAACATTTCCACATGATGAGAATAATTCCTGAATGGAGAAAACATTAATACTCCCAACCTTGCATCAATTAAAAATCTTTTTCCAAACACTCATAGCAAAATTACATAGAACCAAACAATGATTACATGACCCAACCACACTGTTTGCATGTTTTATCACAGGAGAAAATTACAGTACAAACCTAATCTTAGATCGACACCCTCAAAGGTTGTAAAACCCAAGTATTTCAATCATTGATAAAACCATGCAGACCCTAATTAAACATAAGGGTGATAAAACCCTAATTGTCACTATCAACAAAAACCCTAATAAACGCTAAAGTAATAATCAACCAAAACCTAGCATAACTAAAATCAAGATTCGATTTTTATGATAATACAAGCAATTACTAAGAACCTTAACTAGGTTATATATGTTTAGAGTGACTCTGATACCACTGTAGGGTCCTGGTGGTCGCATGCACATCTGAAACATGCACAACAGAAAATAAACACATAAACTGTGCATACCAAAACCCGTGTACACAGATCATCTAAATAGTGATATAACCTACGTTTTAACACTTAAAAGGGTATTAAGAAAACTTAATTGTTAGTCCTACTAGCAGTAAGCTTCTTTATTTGATTAAGCTATATATTACACCTTTTTTACCTTTCTTGATCCTTCACGTCCTTGATTAGGGTTTCTTAGGAATATCACCACCAGGGTTGCATTAGGTATCCACCGGTACTGCACAGATAGGACTAGGCTACGAACATATCATAAGTTAGGCGAGTTACGAACTTGGGTAAAAACCTAATTGATCTTCGGGATCAAACAGGTGTCGTTAGGGTTTAGAAAACCCTATTCGTCCTTGTGCTATTGCATTCGACCAGAAGGGTTTAAATCCTTTTGGTTTTTGGTTCTTGGTCGACTAAGGAGTCGATTAAGTCGACTTCGTGTTGACTTCAGATAAATGACCAAAGGGATTACACCTTTTTGTGTTTTGTTCGTCCGATCAAAAAACCAAGAGAAGAGAGAGAGAGAGAGAGAGAGAGAGAGAGAGAGATCTTAGGGTTTGTTAGGAGTGTTATGAGAATCCATTAAAGTGCATTTGTATTTATATGACACTTAAGAGGATTCTAGAAGTACTTGGAAACCAAGTATTTTGAGTTTGACAAAAATACAAACTCTCCCATTGTGAGGTTTCGGCTAAACCGACCTACACAACCCTTAGGGGTTTTTTTTTGTCATTTGCCGTTTTACTATACTCTAATATTTATCTAAGATAAATATTAGTGTTCAGGTAATTACTGTTAAACCCTTTAATGAAAATAACGTTGTATTTTCATTTCCTCATCTCATTCATTTCATTTTGTACCTCATCCTTTTTCCACTTGTATTTTCCCATTTAGTGTGCATCGGTGTGACCCTTCATCATTTCCGTGAAGGAAAGTGTGAAAGATGTTGTGTTGTTTACATACAAACCTTTCAAGCATAACTACTTATAGGTGCTGTTTGCGATTGCTTATGAAACTACTTATAGGGGTTGTATGAGATTGCTTACTAGATTAACTATAATTATGGGCTATTTAGGATTTCTTATTAAAACTTCTTATAGAGTGTGTATTGGATTGGTTATTAGAATAATCACTTGATTTTTATTGAATGTATTCAAAGCTATGCGTTAAAATCTTCTTTTAATATTTTAGATTTATCTTAAGAGGATGTGATTGGTTGTGTTTTTATTAAGCTACTTATAGGGGCTTGCATGAGTGCCCTATATTTGGTTGTCATGGTTACATGTCATGAAAATGGATTAACACACTAATTATTTTGAGTTCCTAAAAATAGATTGAATTCATAGTTAATGTTTTCCGTTGCGTACCAACTGCAAAGTACCTGACAATGTATATTAATAATGGATTACAAGTGTTTGCCATGCAATTAGGTGGGAAAAAAGATTAAGATGAATTTCTCACAAATGTAATATAGTATAACATAATTTCTTGCCATTAGAGCAGTGATGATAAATCTATTATATTTCTGTTGTCTGAGTGAAATCGTTCAAAGTTTGAGAACTGCCGTATCTTGCTTGGTTATTTATATTAATGCAACTATGACCATTTTTTCTTCTTTATTCTGATACATTCTTACAGATCTGAGCCTCCGTTTTTACTTATATATATGTTCTGTTTAGGATTCCTTTTAGAAACTACTTATTGGGGTTGTTTGGGATTACTTATTAGAATAACTGCGTATAGGGACTCTTTGTGATTGCTTATGAGACTACTTATAGGGGTTGTATAAGATTGCTTACTAGATAACTATATTTAAGGGTTATTTAAGATTTCTCATTGAAACTTCTTATAGAGTGTGTATTGGATTGGTTATTGGAATAACCACTTCCTTTTATTGAATATATTCAAAGCTATGTGTTAAAAGCTTCTTTTAATAATTTCGATTTATCTTAATAGGATATGATTGGTTGTTGCAACCTACTTATAAGGGTTGTACGAGTGCCCTATTTCTGGTTGTCGCGATTACATGCCATGACGAATGGATTAAGATACTGATTATTTTGAGTTCCTAAAAATAGTTTTGCTTGCTGACTTGTTGTGTAGTGACAATACAATTTTTTTCATGCACTCCTTACTATTGGTGGATATTGATATCTAGGCTTACTATATTTATAGGTGATAAATATAACAATAAAACCAATTTCAGGATCTAACATTGCTTGCATCGGTACTTTTGGAGAAACAAGTGATCATGACGTCACCGAATCCAGTAATTTGTTTCTGATTATGGTTCCCGTAGTGATTTATTACTTTAGTTGTTAAATAATTCATGAAATGCAATTGAATTGTACGGCAAAGTTTGACTGCATGAATACTAAAATTTGTTGACTAAATTGTAGTATAATTATTTCTTATTCGAAACTGTAACTATCAAAATTTATAGAATGCAATATTCCATAGTTTTTTTTGGGCGCCTCTTATTAAGCTCATTTACATTATTTTGTTTGCAGCTTGAGACTCCCCGTGCCAACGAAAGTGGTCAAGGAAGAGGAAGGGGCAGAGGCAGAAGCCGAGGTAGACCTAGACGAGCAGAATTCCTAGAATTTTCTTTGCTGAATTCTAAAACCTGTTTGGTTGTTGAAAAATATGTGCTGGAGTTTTCTTATTATTTTTGAACTTATTTCACCCAATGTTGATAGATTAAGGGGATGTTTGGAAATGTATGTTTAGGTAGTTTATTGGTTTATATTTGTGTTCGTTTTAGCTTTTTTACTAGTCAGCTTTTGGGTGTTTTTTTGTTGCTTATGAATTATAGGGTTTACCCACTTATTAAAGACTCCAAAGTTTACTATTTTTGCTAAGCGCATAAACTAAAAAAGGTGGCTTTATTTTCTTCAATAAGCCATAAAATAAGCTATTTTAAACACCTTTTTCAAGGTTAAAGAAAGTAGTTTAACACAACAAAACTTACATTACTTTTGTATTTACATGCTACGCCCCAACGCGCGAGTTTTGAATAGATAATTGTGTATGTGTTAAATTAGGAAACAATTTGTTGGGTTTAAAGCTAACTCTACTTATGTGGTATCTCTACTGCTGGCAGACTACTCTACTGCTAGAAGACTCTACTGCTATAACTCTACTGCTGGAAGGATACTGCTGTATTATCTCTGCTGCTT
>LBNU01013297.1:76576-93462 GCA_014162995.1 Artemisia annua
TATATCATAATATATACTATCGTTATATAATACTATATATAATATATATATATATATATATATGCAACGATATTTAACCAAAACAAAAGAGGGTAATATATATATACCCCTTTGTTAAATATCGTTGCATCGTTTAACAACTTTCGTGGATGGTCCCTGTGGTTTGTCCAAAATAACAAACTTTCGTCCCTCGAAGTTTAAAGTTGCACTGGTAGTCCCTAATTGGCTAAACAAATAACACCACACGGTCCTTAGTTTTAACTGGTGTTAAGTAGTTCCGTTATAATTTACACGTTAGCCCATTTGATTAAATATCGTTGCATCGTTTATCCTTAATAATAACGGCTATTTATAATTTAAATTTTCCATATATTTTTATCTGTTTTTACACGTTTTCGTCCGTTTTCATACGTTTTTATCCGTTTTCGTCCGTTTTTATAAGTTTTTGACCGTTTTTATACACTTTCGTTCGTTTTTCTTATGTTTTCATCCGTTTTTATACGTTTTTCCCTGTTTTCTTACATTTTTATACGTTTTATCCGTTTTCGTCCGTTTTTCTTATGTTTTTATCCGTTTTCGTCTGTTTTTATATGTTTTCGTGCATTTTCTTCCGTTTTTAAATGTGTTCGGCCGTTTTTCTTAAGTTGTCATGCGTTTTTATACGTTTTCATCCGTTTTTATACGTCTTTGACCGTTTTTATACGTTTTCGTCCGCTTTTCTTACACTTTTATCCATATTCATACGTTTCCATACAGTTTTATACATTTTTTTTCCGTTTTCTTAAATTTTCGTTCGTTTTTTTACATTTTCATATGTTTTTGTACGTTTTCATACATTATTATCCGGGATGAAAATGTCTAAAAATGGATAAAAACGTAAGAAGACCTATAAAACGGACGAAAACGTATAAAAACGGATGAAGACTTATAAAAACGTAAAAAATAACAGATGAAAACGTATAAAAACGGACGAAAAAATATAAAAACAGACCAAAACGGATAAAAACGTATAAAACGGCCGAAAACGGATAAAGCGTATGAAAATGCAAGAAAATGGGTGAAAACGTATAAAAACAGATGAAAACGTAAGAAAAACGGTAAAGTGTATGAAAATGTAGAAAAACGAGTGAAAACGTAAAAAAACTGATGAAAACATAAGAAAACGGATAAAAACGGTCAAAAACGTATAAAAACGAAAGAAAACAGATAAAAACGTAAGAAAACGTATAAAAACATATTGAAACGTATAAAAACGGATGATAACTTAAGAAAAATAGACGAAAACATATAAAAACGGATAAAAACGTATGAAAATGGATGAATACATGTACAGACGGATAAAAACGGATAAAAACGTAAGAAAAACGGATGAAAACGGATAAAACGTAAGAAAAACAGACGAAAACGTATAAAAACGGTTAAAAACGTATAAAAACGGATAAAAACGTAAGAAAACATATAAAAACGGATGAAAACGTATAAAAACGGATAAAAACATATGGAAACTTTAAATTATAAACAGCCGTTATTATTAAGGATAAACGATGCAACAATATTTAACCAAAGGGGCTAACGTGTAAATTATAACGGAACTACTTAACACCAGTTAAACTAAAGGACCGGTGGTGTTATTTGTTTACCAACTTAGGGATTACCAGTGCAACTTTAAACTTCGAGGGACGAAAGTTGTTATTTTGGACAAACTACAGGGACCATCCATGTAATTTACTCTTTATTTATTTTTATTTTATTTTATTGTAATAGTATAATTTTGAAAACCTATCATATCACAATTTCTTTTTATAGGTATGAAAACAAGCCAAAACAACAATATGCATTTAAATTACATTTCAAGTTCCGTAATTTCGCAATAAAATATAAAGTTATATGCACGGGCGAAGACAGTAGGATGCAGGTTGGGCATGTGCCCCCTAGCGAAAAAATTTGTAGTTTAAATTTATTAATTCGTAATGAGCATCGATCGACATGCCTAACTAGTATGCTTAAATGTATGTCTAAACTTATGTGTCAGTATTCTGTTGTGACAATATCAGACTTACTTTCCACAAATTAACAAGCTATTGCCATGTTGATTTATGCACAAGTTTACTTTTAGTCATCTCAGTCATTCCCCTCACAACAAGATTTGTTATGTAGTTTTTAAGAATGATCAAAGCTTGTACACTCAACCATAACTTTCTAGCTCCGCCTATATAACTAGTTATATAGCACATATTGTGACAACGGTGATTTTAGCGGGTTAGTTTGACTAGTAGTCTCTACTCATTTAACTTTGTTTGGTGTGAATTTAGTGTTTATGTAGGGTATATGTGTGAGATAAGTATAATAGAAGTATGATAAGAATGAATGTGGCACCAAATCCCTTTGCGTGTAAGGTTGTTATGTTTTGAGGAGTATTTGATTTTGGGTAAGTTCATTTTGATCGCCTTTGTGGTGTAGAAATGACTGGTGTAGTTTTGGTGTTTTTGTGTTTTGCGTAACAAGTCTTCGTTCAAGTATTTGAGCATTAGTAAGTTACGAGGAAGTTGTTTTCATGAGTTATATTTAAAAAGAGTGTGAAATTCTATTTTTGAAAACTTTGTTTTGAAAATGATTATTTTTCCGGTTTGTCGTAAAAGTTAAGGTTTATCGCGAAAGACGTTAGGTTTTGTTTTGGGAGTTTATAAAATATGAAAAGTATAAGGTTTTGAGTGTAATAATTAAGTTTAATAAAAACATATAAAAAATATAAATATGTATATATAAAATCGGCTAAAAGGTTTAAAAAGGGAAAAAGGAAACAAAGTTTGAGTCCAATTATAACACCTAGTCAAAAGGAATCCTAGTCCAACCCAAACAAGCCCAACCCCTACCCTTATATACCAATCCAAACGACCCATAGCCTATTTTTCCTGCAATTTTGGTCGAACACAAGGAGAAGAGAAAAAGAAAAATTAGGGTTTTGCTCTTGAAGCCAAAAATCAAGCGTAAGGTATACTTTTGATACTAGTTTTCATCCAATTAATATTTTATTGTTATAATTCATGTAATATAAATTATGATGGAGTTAGGGTTTATAAACTTCTGTAATTTTATGATGTAAAACATGTTAGGGTCATTAATTGATAATGGTATGAGGTTTGGTTAAGCAAATTGAGCGTAAAACACGTTAGTTTGCAAGTTAGGGTTTGGACAGAAAGTTAGGGCTGTAAAGATACGAAGTTATTTAATAGATGGTAATGAGTTAGATGACGAATTTTAACTCTAAATTGTAGTTCAAAGAAAGAGCTTTTCAAAAAGTCCAACCACGATTGATTTCGAGGTCGGAAAGTTAGTCTTTTGATTTTTACGAGATAAGGTGTTAAAGCTGTTAAATCGGGACAGAATTTGGGTAAAAGTTTGATAGTGTTTAGTGGATGAAAAAGTGTTATTAAGGTTATCCCTTCTGGGAAAGTTAAGTCTTAGGTTATGTTAGACTCCCACGAAAAGAATTCGCGATAAAAAGTTGTGGAAGTATTTTTTAAAAAATCAAAAACTTTTGGTGTGCGTTCAGATCCGAATCTGGATAGTTAACAATTTTGATTTTCTTATGGGTACTTTTGTGTGTTATTAGACCATGGGCTTCTGGGATTAGCTTGTATGCTTATGAGAGACCATGGAGAATTTTTGGTGTGAGTTTTTAAGCTTGTTTGGTCATTATTTTATGTGGGTGAAAGTACCCTAAAATTCTACGTTTTCTGAGTTTATAAGTGCAAGGTATTTAGTGAGTATTATTGGTTGTTGGTGTTTAGTATGGAGTCTAGGAGATCCATGGTGGATCATATGAACCTTAGACATCCATCATATGAGTATTCCATGGGTTATAGCTTTTAGCTTGGCCATGTGTAACGTGAATTTATTTGTGTTGTTTAGATTTGTGATTGTTATTTGTTGGAAGCTGCAGAGTTAAGGTGAGTTCATAGTCCCATACTTTTTACTTTGTTTTAAACATTGGGATGGGAATGATGCTTGTCTTAAATGGTTTGAGTTACTGTGATTATGTGAGTGATTTTAAAAAGGCTTGGACTAATAATGTTATCGTATGCATGCTATGTGTTGAATGATATGTGATAATGCTGTGTGGTCCAATTGGAGGGGAGTATCCAATTGGAGAGTAATACTCCTACTCGTTATTGTGTTGTATGGTTGATATGGGATCCAATTGGGAGGATGCTTATCCTGTTACTCGCGCATGCGACCCAATTGAAGATGTGGTTTGGAGCGGGGGTCACGTGCCGGCCCGATGGTTGCCTTTTGTGTGATGATTGATTTATGGGTATATGTAGCTTGTATGATAACTATATTTATTTGTCCAGCTATGTTTTATAATCACAGTGAACTGGTTGCCTTGAGAGTGTATGTGTGTCTTAAACCTATGAATCTCACCAACATTATGTTGACGTTTTAAGCATCATTTTCAGGTAAGCATTCTAAGGATAAGATAGATGGAAGCGACTAGAAGAGACTTTAGTTGTATCGTGATGAATTATCTATATGTTTGGATTATGAATATGTTTGATTTTTGTTGAAGATACATTTGAAGGTTTGTTTTGGTTGTTTTATTTTGGGGTATTGTTACAACACTTTGTGTTTGTACTTTGCTCTATTTATGTGCATGTAGTATTTCTCTATTTTGACACCAGGTGTTGTGATGATATCTATGATGTTACACACTCGCGTTTCCGCCTTGGCGGGGCTTGACAGATTGGTATCAGAGCCGGTTATAGAGAATTAGGTTGTTTAACCTAGACTATAACTTAGGGGTCCCTCATATAGTTGCATTTAGGAACTATGTGTAAGTATAATATCTTGCATGTCTATTTTCCTAATATATGAGATGGCTTTTTTCGAGTTTTTGGACGTCCGTTGAATCCTGATACTTAGTATCGTGTGTGTCATTTTTAGTATGGCACCTCCTGCGCGAAAGATGTTTTGTTGGACCACCGTGGTCGCTACGGGTTGCAAGAGGGTTGGTAGGATGAAGCGGATCAACAGAAGGATCCTAGTTCCTGCTAACATGCTTCCGTGTGCGATTAAAGAGAAGTTAACCTTAGAGAATGTGGATGGAAAGGAGATAGAAAGGTACGAGACGAAGGTGGCCGATAAGGAAGGCTTCACCACTAAGTACCCTGGAAAGTGTCCCCAATTCCTAGAAGATGGGGGAGTGGTTTGGGCTAGACCCCGAGATGTGCATGCGTTTGTAGATCGTGTGGAGGATGAAGAGAGAAACCTCAGTGATGGTTTTGCTAGTCATCCACTACCACAGATCGAGGGAAACAAGAATGGATGGATAAGTGAAGAGGAAGAGTATGAGGAAGGGTATGAGGTGGATTCGGATCTAGAGTCCGCAGCGAGTAGTAAGTTTAACCGATCTGAGTGGGGAGGCAAGTGCGAGAATGGAGTTTGAGCCGTTGAGCAACGTCATTTGTTCTGTGTCATGATTTGAAATTCTTATATTGACTTTTTCCGTCTGGAGCCATGTTGGAGCACGATTACTCTTGAGTATTCTATCGATCTTATCCGAGTGTTTTTGATTATAGGGTTTACGTGATTGTTGGAATTGTTCCATGTGAGATGATTGTTTGCATGAAGTGTTGTCATAGGAGGGAGTACACTTGTGAAAGGGAGCATAGATAATTATGGTGGCCAACATAATTATACATGTGTCACAACACAAGTGGACTTGCAAGTATGATAGCATGGATTGTGATGTTTATGAGTTGCTATGTGATATATGTGCGTTATCATTAAGATGTGTAGTTTTGGAAGTAAGTATGCGTGTGGAATAAGCCTTATAGTTGTGGTCGCGAACATAACTATAAGAGTATCACACCCGTGTACTTGTGACCATGATTACATTGATTGATGTTTGTTGTTATATGTTGTGGTAGATGTTATGTGATATGATGTTGATGATGGCTGCATGGTTAGAGAAGTGTTCTCTTAACCGTTTGGCAGCAGTTATATGTTGAGGTGTAGGTGGTAAGATTCCATCCTACCTATCATATGCTGATACCTCAATTATCGGTTGGTACTAATGTGGTGATATTTAAGTTGATTCGTTTGCTAGATTCTCCGTTTGCATACCTAATTCTCTGGATGGCATCTCTATTCGTACCATGATGGTACAAATGCCATATTCTTCCTATTCGGTGTCGTGATTGATATTAGTCATTCGGATTTGCTTTCATTGGGAATTGGTACATTTCTTTGGTTATTCCATGCATTCATTCCTCGAATGAATGTTATACTATTCTTTGAGTACTGTTGGTTCGTCATAAGTTGGTACAGATGTTAATCCCTCATTTACACACCAATTTGGATTTTGCGACATGTTTTGCGTTTTGATGGTAACGAGGTTTTCTATGATTTTAATTCGACCGTTGTACGAATGAGTCTTTACGTTCTTCGCTTGGTTTGCAATGTATTGGCGTGAGTGTTCACTGGTATGAGTTCGCTTGATGATTATTGTGAATGAAGTAGTTTGTGGTAGAGAGGTAGAAGCTGATAAAGTTATTCGTGGGTGTACTATAATGTTAGAGGGTATATATGTCTGAAAGTTTTGATGTGGTGATAGGGATGAATTAGTTGGCTAGGCATAAGGTTGATGTAATATGCCATGAAAAGGTGGTTCGTATCCCTTTAGAGAATGGCGATGTACTACGAGTACAAGGGGGTTTATTCTGCTTAGTCATTCCCTGTAGGGAGCATCTGTGTTGTTTGTTAAGAAGAAGGATGGTTCGTACATGATGTGTATTGGCTATCGGGAGTTGAACAAGTTAACGGTTAAGAAATCGGTATTCATGGATTTGATGAATCGCGCATCTGAAGTTGATACTTGGTTGCTAGAGAATGAGAGGTTGTATGTTAAGTTATCGAAATTTGAGTTTTGGTTACAAGAGGTGCATTTTCTTGGACGTGTGGTGAATAGTGAAGGTGTACATGTGGATCCTATTAAGATTGAAGCGGTCAAGAATTGGAAGGCTCCTACGACGCCGTCTGAGATACGCTTTTTCTTAGGATTGGCTGGGTGCTGCAGAAGATTTATAGCGAACTTTTCGAAGAATGCTAAACCCCTCACTTTGTTGACTTAGAAGAACAAGAAGTATGTTTGGGGAGAAGAACAGGAGATGGCTTTTCAGTAGCTAAAGGATAGTTTGTGTAATACACCTATTCTGACGTTACCGGATGGGCCAGATGATTCTGTGTGTATTGTGATGCGTCGAATCAAGGTTTTGGGTGTGTACTAATGCAGAGAGGCAAAGTGATAGCTTATGCTTTCCGACAACTCAAGATCCATGAGAAGAATTATACCACTCATGATCTAGAGCTTGGTGCGGTTGTATTCGCTCTCAAGAATTGGAGACATTATTTGTATGGCATGAAGAGTATTGTTACACTGATCGTAAGAGTTTTCAGCATATTTTTACTCAGAAGGAGCTGAATATGCGCCAAAGAAGATGGATTAAAATGTTTAGTGATTATGATTGCGAGATTCGTTATCATCCTGGAAGAAACGAATGTGGTGGCTGATGCGTAAATAGAAAGGAGAGGATTAAGCTTAAACGTGTGCGAGCTATGAGCATGACGATGCAGTCAGGAAATAAGAGTAAGATATTGGCAGAGCAAAAGAAAGCTCTCAAGGATGGGAACGCTATGGTTGAGATGCTGCGTGGGTTAGATCAATAAATGGAGAGAAAGGAGGATGGTGGACTATATTTCCTAGATCTAATATGGGTTTCACTAAATAAAACATGTAAGAAGAATGATTACGTGGTTTAGACCAGCTAATGGAAAGGAATGAATATGGAGGATGGTACTTTGTGGACCAGTTATTGGTTCCACTGGAAGGAGGCATAAGGACATCAAACATGCAAGGTATTTGATACATCCTAGAGTGGATAAGACGTATTATTACCTTAGCAAGAAATGTATTGAGGAGCAAGTATGAAGAGGAATACAAGTGCCTTAGCAAGTATATGATAAGCTTGAAGGTGAAGGTTGATATCAACAACTATTAGGATGATGCAATAGCCAGAAATATCTGGAGATTTTGATGCGGAAAAGTTAGCAAGACGTTACATTTGATGGGATGGTAGAGAGACGTGGAGTGTCGTGTCAATCAGGTTATACCAAGATGAAATACTTACTTCGCGATTGTGGTAAATGTTTTATAGAGCTTTGGGAACGCGTATGTAGATGAGTAAGACTTATCATTCTTAAATGAATGGACTAAGTGAGCGTACAAATCAGGAGTTGAGTGGAGTGCTGAGAGCGTGAGTGTGATTGATTTTGGAGGAAGTTGGGGTATGCATTTACCCTTAGCTGAGTTCTCCTATAACAACAATTAATATTCTTGTATTGAGAATGTGCTGTTTGAGATAGTGTATGGAAGGAAGAGTAGATCACCTGTTCTATGAGCATAGGTTGGAGCAAGCCAACTAATTGGTCCTGAATTGGTGCAACAGACTACGGATATGGTTTTCCGAATTAAGGAAAGACTTAAGGTTGCAAGAGATCGCCAAAAGAGCTATGCGGATAGTCGCCGTAAGCCTTTAGAGTTTAATGTTGGTGGTTTGTGATATTGAAAGTGTCTCTTTGGAAAGGTGTTGTGCGTTTTGGCAAGAAAGGCAAGTTAGCACCGAGATAAGTAGGACCGTTCGTGATTACAGAAAGGAGTGGACTTGTGGCATAAAGGTTGAAATTGTCGGAGGAGTTAAGTAGTATGCATGATACGTTTCACGTATCTAAACTGAAGAAGTGTTTGGTGAATGCTAGTTTGCATGTGCCATTAGATGAGGTTAAGGTTGACAAAACCTTTCAGTTTGATGTGGAACTTGTTGAGGTTATGGATTGAGATGTTAAGAGTGGAAGCGTGGTAAGTTAGCATCGGTGAAAGTACGATGGGATTTGAAGCGTGGTCCTGAGTTTACTTGGGAACGCGAGGATCGGCTGAGATCGAAGTACCCGAATTCGTTTGCTGGTGTGGTTGGTGAGCAGATCATTTGTAGTTGGGTTTAGCTCGTGGAAGATAGATGCTGGGTGTTCATAAATGTTTTAATTAATGTTTATTTCCCTGTGTATCTATTATATGTGTGTACTTCTGGCGGTTACCATCTGGTGTTTCATTTGGTTTGGGGGTATCGTACCTACCTGTGAGAAGTCGTTTGGATCATTGGTGTTATTGATCGGAGTAATGTACCTGTTTTTGTGTATCGTTGGAGTATTGGAATGTTTTTCTATCGTGTGTATTCAAGTAGTTGGTTAATACATGGTGGTACTTTCCCTGTGACTTGTAAGGCGTGGTAGAATTCCACACAGTCCTAAGAAGTACTAGCGATTTATGTTTTTGTGGTGTGGTGTTATCTCACCTAGTATCCAAAAAGTTTCTTTTGTTGATGATAATGGTGAGATGAATTGAAATCTCGGGACGCGATTTTCCTAAGTGGGGGATGATGTGACAACGGTGATTTTAGCGGGTTAGTTTGACTAGTAGTCTCTACTCATTTAACTTTGTTTGGTGTGAATTTAGTGTTTATGTGGGGTATATGTGTGAGATAAGTATAATAGAAGTATGATAAGTATGGATGTGGCACTAAATCCCTTTGCGTGTAAGGTTGTTATGTTTTGAGGAGTATTGATTTTGGGTAAGTTCATTTTGATCGCCTTTGTGGTATAGAAATGACTGGTGTAGTTTTGGTGTTTTTGTGTTTTGCGTAACAAGTCTTCGTTCAAGTATTTGAGCATTAGTAAGTTACGAGGAGGTTGTTTTCATGAGTTATATTTAAAAAGAGTGTGAAATTCTATTTTTGGAAACTTTGTTTTGAAAATGATTATTTTTCCGGTTTGTCGTAAAAGTTAAGGTTTATCGCGAAAGACGTTAGGTTTTGTTTTGGGAGTTTATAAAATATGAAAAGTGTAAGGTTTTGAGTGTAATAATTAAGTTTAATAAAAACAAATATAAAAAATATAAATATGTATATATAACATTGGCTAAAGGGTTTAAAAAGGGAAAAAGGAAACAAAGTTTGAGTCCAATTATAACACCTAGTCAAAAGGAATCCTAGTCCAACCCAAACAAGCCCAACCCCTACCCTTATATACCAATCCAAACGACCCATAGCCTATTTTTCCTGCAATTTTGGTCGAACACAAGGAGAAGAGAAAAAGAAAAATTAGGGTTTTGCTTTTGAAGCCAAAAATCAAGCGTAAGGTATACTTTTGATACTAGTTTTCATCCAATTAATATTTTATTGTTATAATTCGTGTAATATAAATTATGATGGAGTTAGGGTTTATAAACTTCTGTAATTTTATGATGTAAAACATGTTAGGATCATTAATTGATAATGGTATGAGGTTTGGTTAAGCAAATTGAGCGTAAAACACGTTAGTTTGCAAGTTAGGGTTTGGACAGAAAGTTAGGGCTGTAAAGATACGAAGTTATTTAATAGATGGTAATGAGTTAGATGACGAATTTTAACTCTAAATTGTAGTTCAAAGAAAGATCTTTTCAAAAAGTCCAACCACGATTGATTTCGAGGTCGGGAAGTTAGTCTTTTGATTTTTACGAGATAAGGTGTCAAAGCTGTTAAACCGGGACAGAATTTGGTAAAAGTTTGATAGTGTTTAGTGGATGAAAAAGTGTTATTAAGGTTACCATTATGGCAAAGTTAAGTCTTAGGTTATGTTAGACTCCCACGAAAAGGATTCGCGATAAAAAGTTGTGGAAGTATTTTTAAAAAAATCAAAAACTTTTGGTGTGCATTCAGATCCGAATCTGGATAGTTAACAAGTTTGATTTTCTTATGGGTACTTGTGTGTGTTATTAGANACCATTATGGCAAAGTTAAGTCTTAGGTTATGTTAGACTCCCACGAAAAGGATTCGCGATAAAAAGTTGTGGAAGTATTTTTAAAAAAATCAAAAACTTTTGGTGTGCATTCAGATCCGAATCTGGATAGTTAACAAGTTTGATTTTCTTATGGGTACTTGTGTGTGTTATTAGACCATGGGCTTCTGGGATTAGCTTGTATGCTTATGAGAGACCATGGGGAATTTTTGGTGTGAGTTTTTAAGCTTGTTTGGTCATTATTTTATGTGGGTGAAAGTACCCTAAAATTCTGCGTTTTCTGAGTTTATAAGTGCAAGGGATTTAGTGAGTATTATAGGTTGTTGGTGTTCAGTATGGAGTCTAGGAGATCCATGGTGGATCATATGAACCTTAGACATCCATCATATGAGTATTGCATGGGTTATAGCTTTTAGCTTGGCCATGTGTATCGTGAATTTATTTGTGTTGTTTAGATTTGTGATTGTTATTTGTTGGAAGCTGCAGAGTTAAGGTGAGTTCATAGTCCCATACTTTTTACTTTGTTTTAAACATTGGGATGGGAATGATGCTTGTCTTAAATGGTTTGAGTTACTGTGATTATGTGAGTGATTTTAAAAAGGCTTGGACTAATAATGTTATCGTATGCATGCTATGTGTTGAATGATATGTGATAATGCTGCGTGGTCCAATTGGAGGGGAGTATCCAATTGGAGAGTAATACTCCTACTCGATATTGTGTTGTATGGTTGATATGGGATCCAATTGGGAGGATGCTTATCCTGTTACTCGCGCATGCGACCCAATTGATGATGTGGTTTGGAGCGGGGGTCACGTGCCGGCCCAATGGTTGCCTTTTGTGTGATGATTGATTTATGGGTATATGTAGCTTGTATGATAACTATATTTATTTGTTCAGCTATGTTTTATAATCACAGTGAATTGGTTGCCTTGAGAGTGTATGTGTGTCTTAAACCTATGAATCTCACCAACATTATGTTGACGTTTTAAGCATCATTTTCAGGTGTAAGATAGATGGAAGCGACTAGAAGAGACTTTAGTTGTATCGTGATGAATTATCTATATGTTTGGATTATGAATATGTTTGATTTTTGTTGAAGATACCTTTGAAGGTTTGTTTTGGTTGTTTTATTTTGGGGTATTGTTACAACACTTTGTGTTTGTACTTTGCTCTATTTATGTGCATGTAGTATTTCTCTATTTTGACACCAGGTGTTGTGATGATATCCATGATGTTACACACTCGCGTTTCCGCCTTGGCGGGGTGTGACAACAATCCCCGACATTCCCCGCTCCGTTGCCATCCCTAGCCACGGGTCGTTTGATTCGAATAAAAGTTGGAATGGGTACACTTGAGGGCCAACTTGATCCTCTTCCCAAGGGATCCCTAGGAGAGCCGCCAACTCCAACTACCGTCCATGTACGATCCATACTAGATCTGACCAACTGCCCATCCTACATCCTCTACGTTCTTGACAGCCCGTCTTTGTCTCAGTAGCGTCTTTCAATGGCATGTTTCGGTCCTCTTCCCCATTACTTAGAAAAAGTGAGCCACCGGTTCAGGTACAAGATACTATCATTACCGCCTGGACAATTAGACATCCAACCCGTAATCGCAACGACCCAATTGCAAGAGCGGAGCTCTACCAACTGGGCTATATTCCCCCGAGCCAAGTAGAGCATGCATGAAGGAGTCAGACGCTTCTTCTATTCTTTTCCTTGTCGCAGCTGGGCCATCCTGGACTTGAACCAGAGACCTCGCCCGTGAAGTAAATCATCGCACCTATGGTCCAACCAATTGGGAAAGAATCAATAGATTCCTTTTCGGGAGATGAATCATTATTAGAAAAAGTGATATCTACAAAAGTGGTAGATCCAGTTAATTTTGGAACCTATTGATCTCATAATTATATATAATATGCTCGAAGATCTTATTCTTCGTGATGTACACAGTTCAACCTATCATGCTATCATTCACCTATTAAATAACCTTTGGTAATCATTAGGGTAGTCTTTTTTCTTTTGGTTCCATACATACTGGAGTTCTAACATTTGAATTTCTCTTACATTCTAGGCCCCGAAATGGATCCTATCAAATATTTCGCATTTTCTATGATCATCTCTATTTCAGGTATTCGGGGAATCCTCCTTAATAGACAATGATAAATCCATGGTTTTATAATGTTTAAGATTTTTCTACATATGTTAAAATTTGAATATTTATATAGTTATAGTACCTGTAAACGCACGAGTTTTTATATAAATTTTCCATAATGTTTTTATATAATTTTTTTTATTATGTGTAATATCGATTAATATTTTACTTTATAAATATATACTATTACAATTAAAAATGGAAGTTAAAATGTAAACTTTGCAGTTAAAGGTTATACCTCATAATTAAAATGTATAAATCCTACAAAGAAAGTTAGTGGTCCACAAACACCAATATAACCCCATATTTACAAACATGTTTGCAAACAAATATGCAAACAACACCATTATATAAAATAAAAAAATAATAATAAAAAAAAAGAAAAACTCAAATAGGGCCGTGGCTTTTGCATGAAATATTAACAGCTAAGACCCTTTTTTTTTTTTTTTTTTTTTTTTTTTTTTTTTTTTTTTTTTTTTTTTTTTTTTTTTTATTTATTTATTTTTTTTTCACATGTATCTGTCGGATCCATGGACTCCAAACTCACAACTGTGGAGGAAATGAGCGATTTCAATAGTGTGTCTATGTGTACCATTCTCTTTCGAAAAAAATGCAGATCTTTTGTCAGATTTATTGATCCGTCACTGCTAATTCAGGCAGTTCTGGCCTTCTTGCTTCTCGTTTATGCCCTGTTGATCTAGTTTATGTAATTCATTTCTGGTGACAAAAGTTAAAATTATCTAACATGAATGACCTGAAATAGTTACTTTTGCAAGTTGCTTGAGATATACATATATTGAAATAAAACAAGACCACATTAAGAATTAAAAAGGTCACGAAATGAACATGAGTAGACATATACAGTGAACAACAATTGCATAATAAGAATACTCTTGAAGTCTTGATCTAGTGAGTTTTAACGAAGTTTGCAATCCCTTGGACAAATTTCTCGGTTTCATCAGATGTTTGTGGATCATTATCAATATCAATCTTGTTAAGATAAAAAACATGTCCCATTCCGTAACTCATCAACAACTCAATCTTCTTATTAGCTTTCTTCATTGTTTCATAAAACTCAATCTCAGTGTCTAGAATAAGATCCTTCTCCGCAACACATAGCAAATACGGTGGCAAATCCAAATCATCCACCGGCTCGGCCATAGGACATGTTATCGGATGATCTTTCGTGCTCCCCTCTGGCAACCCTAGTTCTATAAACTTATCCAACATGTGTAGAGTCAAAAACGTAGACTCGGGTGCTTCCAACTCTGACTTGCTTCTCACGGACCGGACAAATCCCGGGTGTATTGGGACTACTCCAGCGACTCTCAATGGATCAAGATTCTCTTGGGCAGCTTTTCTCGCGACCTGATGGACCAAGTTTCCGCCAGAGCTGTCTCCTATGAGGAAAACCCTATTGAAGTCTCCACGGGCAGAAACAACCCATGGATCATGGGATTCTTTGTTTGCTAACTCTTTTAGCCAAAGAAGGGCCGAGTAGCCATCATCTATAGCAGCAGGAAGTCGATGCTCTGGGGCACGGCGTAGGTAAGGGGATACCACAATGGCTCCGCTGGCACGGGCTATACGGGTGTAGATGTTATAGTACATGAACCAATCTGGCGATCCAATACAAAATCCTCCACCGTAAAAATGAAGGATAATGGGAAGGTTAGTGCAGTTGTTCGTTGTCTCGGGCAAATAGAGACGGACAGAAAGATCCGTGTTTCTGTCTATTACAATGTCACGGGTGTGTACACCATTGATGAAATCGTTATGTGGTGGCACTGCTTCAGCCAAGAACTTGAAACGTGGAGCTCCACTCCATGTTCGATCAACCGAACCATCGTCATACAAGGTTAGCCAGCCCGATATTTCGTCAACTATTTTTTTTCCAGCAACCATGATCTAAGTTAGAGTAGAATGTGGTTCTATGTTATAAAAAGAGTGCTTGTATTTATGGTTTTTTTTTGTTTGCTTATAACAGCAACAAACTTAAATTACATTGTTTCATTTTTCACGTTTTATAATTTTAGATTATCTTGACATCTATAAAAACATAACGTACATGCATTATTACAAGACACCGTAGATTATCTTAACATTATTACATTGTTAATTAGTGATGAATAGATGATAAGCACAAACAAGAAACTTAAATTACATTGTTTCATTTTTCACGTTTTATAATTTAAGATTATCTTGACATCTATACAAACATAACATTATTACAAGACGTCATGTGTTATTTTCGGTCATAATTGTTATGATTATGATTATTATTTTTTAAATGGCAAAACTAACAAGTAACTAGATGATACAAACACGAACAAGGAGACAAGCCTCGAAACTAATCTAAAATGGCACCCGAAGACGTATAGTCTATATTCGGGTCACGACCCGAGCATTAGACATTACTAACATTTAAGCCCACTACGTGTGGGCCACTATGATAACAGTTTGGGCTCACGAGGCCCAAACCAAAAGTTATTTATGGATTAGATATAGGATATCTCCTATTAAGGAGATATATATCGAATATCCGATATCGGCGGACACGCCGAAGAGTGAGGAGCACGAAACCTTATCAGTTTCATATATGTATATATAGGGCATCATAGCTCTCGTAAAGGTACGACTGACAACCCTAATTCTTCACATAACCCTAAATCGATCACTTACTCTCACGCCGGAGGATAATCGGGGGAAACAATCCTTCGATAAGCCTAACGGTGTTTTTTTTTTTTTTATTCACGTCCTTTTTTTCAAGTGTTTTTTTAATTCATGTTTGGTTTTATTCAAAGTTTTTTTCGCTTTCATACGTTTTTCGTCTTATTCATACGTTTTCGTACCGTTTTTATACATGTTCATCCGTTTTCGTCGTTTTCATTACGTTTGTATACGTTTTCGTTTGTTTTCAGAAGTTTTTCTCCGTTTTTGTCGTTTTTACCTTTTTCGTCCAGTTTTTAACGTTTTCGTCTGTTTTCAGACGTTTTCGTCCGTTTTCATTACCGTTTTCGTCTGTTTCTTACATTTTCGCCCGTTTTTAGTCCGTTTTCATCCATTTTCGTCTGTATTTATTACGTTTTTATATTGTTTTCATTACGCTTTCGTCCATTATTCTTACGTTTTCGTTCGTTTTCATACGTTTTTTCGTCCGTTTTATCCGTTTTCGTCATTTTTCCTCATGTTTCCTTCTTTTCAGCCGTGTTTTTTTCACAGCTTTCTTCGTTTTCGTCTGTTTTGTTCCGTTTTCCCCATTTTCGTCCGCTCTCCTCGCGTTTTGTACATCTACATGTTGTTGTTCTTACGTTGTTTTGTGCTATTATGCTGCGATCGCTTTAATCGTCTCAACCTGTATTTCTTTCATGTATATTTCTGTGTCTCTCTTATTTTTCTAAAATGTTTTTTCTACGTTATCGCCCGTGATTTTTATCTGCGTTTCCTCAGGATAATTATTTAATAAAAAAATTCAGTGATGAAAATTATAATGATATTAATGATATTAGGAGAGATATTGAAAATGGGAGGATGAAGGCTGTTGATAATGTGGTTATATGAGATACAACACTATTGGGTGTGATGTTTTCGTCCGTATTTTCAGTACGTATTCGTTCATTTAGTTACATTTTTCGTCGTTTCTTACGTCTTATATGTACCAGTATTATTAATTTTCATACGTTAATTAAGATGTTTGTCATAAGTGATGAATGTTGAGTTCTTGTTCTCTCATTGTTATTATATTCAGAATTATTTATCAATGCTTAGGATGTCCATTTCTGAATTATTCTCTATGATTTATTCAGATATAATTCAATACTAGTTTGTAATTTTATTTTA
>LBNU01013297.1:109089-122784 GCA_014162995.1 Artemisia annua
TACCTTTAACTGCGCAACGTCAGGCTTCAGGTAGAAGTCTGGCTGCTGATCAGCATCATCCTGCAGATGCCTCGGCAAAGTGAGCCCCGCCATGATCACGTTGATCGGATAGTCTTGATCGCGCTCCAACCGCGAGATCTGGGGAAGATCAACTACCTTAAGCTCTTCCATAGCAGCGACAAGCTCATCATGGGCGCTTGGCTTATACCTAGGAACTTCAGCAAGCGGCACAGTTAACAGCTTGGCCTCGTCCAGCTTATCTGCAGCCAAAGTCTTGCCGTGCGCCACGACGCATTCCACCACTTTTCCAAAGGCCGTCGTGACCTCTGGAGACTCCAGCGTGCACATGGCAGCCAGGCGAAGGCCATGGCTGATCAACCACCTACGCAAGTAATACAGTGTTAGTATGTTTGAACAAGTCTAAATATAAAAGCAGGAAATAAAGAAGTAATGGAATTACCTGGGCTCAGCTACAGACGAAACCAGATGAGGGTACAACTCTTCGTCATACTCTATGCTGAGTTTGCGCAGCTTCTCCTCCTGCGTCTTCAACGCAGTCTCCACCGCACTGCGGAACTCGTCCAGCTGAAAGAACAAGTTGACCTTGTTGCGCTCCAAGTACTTAAGAGCCCACAGACATGTGGACTTGTACTGCGCAAAGGAGGCTTGCTCCTTCTCAATTAGCAACGGAGACACTCCCTTCTCTTTGGTCTATGGGACAGAAGCTGTAATACCAGCTGAAATTGGTATGCCCACTATCCGCACAGCGGAAGTTAATATCACTACCAATGATGATGAGCAGCACATAGACTTAGATCTATTAGAAGAAAGGCGCGAACGCGCAGCGATACGGGAAGAAAAAGCCAAGTCAAGAATGAAAGGGTACTATGACGCCAAAGTACGCAGCACTTCATTCCGACCAGGCGATTTCGTATACCGTGAAAACGACTCAAGCCGCACAGAGGATACTGGAAAGCTAGGACCAAAGTGGGAAGGACCTTACGAGGTCGTTGAAGCACTTGGAAAAGGAGCGTACAAGCTGCGCAATAAGGATGGCCATGAGCTACAACGCACGTGGAACGTTCGCAATCTCAAAAGATGCTATCTTTAGAACAGGCTACAGCCCAACATGGACACTCACGCACTTTAGAAAGTGCCCCAATAAGGACCCATGCAATTTTCTTTTTTTTTTACCTTATCTAGATAAGTAATGTCTCTCTTTTACAAAAACTTGCAAGTATTAAATCAAATTCGCGGTTTCTAGCTAACTCCGCGAAACAATTTCTTTACATTGTTATTTAAACACTATTTATGTTTCAATGTGTTGGTTACATTACCTTTAGCCTACATGGCGTGCATGCACTTACTAATACCCAAGTTGNGATAAGTAATGTCTCTCTTTTACAAAAACTTGCAAGTATTAAATCAAATTCGCGGTTTCTAGCTAACTCCGCGAAACAATTTCTTTACATTGTTATTTAAACACTATTTATGTTTCAATGTGTTGGTTACATTACCTTTAGCCTACATGGCGTGCATGCACTTACTAATACCCAAGTTGGTAAAAGGATGAGTTAACCTAATAAACAACTCGTTTAGTAAGAGGGTTGCAAACCCATCAACATAGGATCACGCATCCTTGTTAAACACCTTGCGCTCAAGACGTTGGCGCGAGCTCCTTGCGCACCCCACGATGGATGCGCAATATTGCACACTGTGCGCGCTTAACAACTTAGGAAACCAAGACTCTTGATTCCTTAAAATAATATTCGCAATACGACAAGTACACTTACAAAAATTCATAGACGACTGTGATTTTTTTTCCTAAGTTAAAAATTCCATACACGAATATGGTCTTTACTTTGTAAACTTCATATATGATTATGATTTTTCTTTTTTAAGCATGCTTTGGATAATTAGATGTCTTAATACAAAGATACGTAAGTTATGTACAAACTGCGCTCAAAGTATTCACAAAAGAACAACGAGTTCAAACATAAGCATAAGTACATGGGAATTATAAAAATGCTAAGTACAAAAGAACTTTTTATATATAGACGACATGTTTATACAAATCTGTTCAAAAATGCTAAGTACAACGCCTAAAAGCTATGCGTACGCCTTAGCTGGGTGGGGTTCCCACAAAAAGCTGCTTCCTTAGCATCCCCGAGCCTTCTCAGCAACTCAGCATCACTGAGGGAAACGGTGGCCACGGTGACAGGCACACCGTCCGACCTAGGAAGATGAGCTGCGCCGAGGCCGCACAAAATAGCCTTCCCCTTGACGCCCTTCTTCCTGGCAACCCTGGAGGCGTGGGCAGTTAAGGATCTCTGCAAAGGTACCTCTTTCTCAATAATGAATGGATTAAGCAAATCACGCGGTTGAGCGAAGAGAGGTACCTTTAACTGCGCAACGTCAGGCTTCAGGTAGAAGTCTGGCTGCTGATCAGCATCATCCTGCAGATGCCTCAGCAAAGTGAGCCCCGCCATGATCACGTTGATCGGATAGTCTTGATCGCGCTCCAACCGCGAGATCTGGGGAAGATCAACTACCTTCAACTCTTCCATAGCAGCAACAAGCTCATCATGGGCGCTTGGCTTATACCCAGGAACTTCAGCAAGCGGCACAGTTAACAGCTTGGCCTCGTCCAGCTTATCTACAGCCAAGGTCTTGCCGTGCGCCACGGCGCATTCCACCACCTTTCCAAAGGCCGTCGTGACCTCTAGAGACTTCAGCGTGCACATGGCAGCGTGCACATGGCAGCCAGGCGAAGGCCATGGCTGATCAATCACCTACGCAAGTAATACAGTGTTAGTATGTTTGAACAAGTCTAAATATAAAAGCAGGAAATAAAGAAGTAATGGAATTACCTGCGCTCAGCTACAGACGAAACCAGATGAGGGTACAACTCTTCGTCATACTCTATGCTGAGTTTGCGCAGCTTCTCCTCCTGCGTCTTCAACGCAGTCTCCACCGCACTGCGGAACTCGTCCAGCTGAAAGAACAAGTTGACCTTGTTGCGCTCCAAGTACTTAAGAGCCCACAGACATGTGGACTTGTACTGCGCAAAGGAGGCTTGCTCCTTCTCCACTTGAGCCATGAGAGCAATCCTCCCATCAGCCAGCCTCCGCGCATACGCGTCTGAGCGTTCCAACTCAGCCTTGGAGCTCACCAGTTCAGCCTTGGAGCTCGCCAACTCAGCTTGGGCCGCCGCCAACTGCGCCCTCAGACTGGCGACTTCCTCCTCCTTCTGTGACGAACGGCTACTCTCCCCAGCGTAGCCCGTCCTCACTTGCGCCACCAGCTCGGCCTGGCGCGCAGTAACAGAGGCCAACTCCTCCATCAAGAAGTCCAAAGACTTGGACTCCACCCCTATGTCCCTCTGCGCAGTCTCCTCATCCAGAACGGGACTCACGCGGGGCGACGCACTCCCATCCTGTGCGTCAGCATCCTTAGTCGGCTGCTCACTGCGTGAAAGAAAAGACACAAACATTACTTAAGGCGTATGAAGAAGAGGAAAATGCAAGAAACCCTAAGTATATTACATCCACAATACTTACATGGGGGGAGGAGATGAGGCCACTTCCTTCTCCACCTCAGTCGTGGATGCGTCTTCTCCCACAGACTTCTCAGCATCAACACTGCAAAAACGAAGAAACAACTTAGAAAAAATGCACAGTTGATAGAAGCTTACGAATATTCAAAAGACACTTACTCCATGTGCGCATCCTCTAAAGATGCACCTTCCTCAGCCTCTGAACGCGGCCTCTTGGAAGGACCCTCACCATAACCACCAGCAGGCGCACGCTTGCGCGTCAACAGCTGGCTCTGCTCTCCCTCCTCCTCAGAATCATCCACGATGATCCTCACAATGTTGTCGGAGTCAGGAGGAGGCTGCGCAGCATCTGGTGCCTGTTCCAACGGTGGGGCCACACTCTGCACCGGCGTCGCTTGCAACGCCGTAGAAGGAGAACCCTCAGGCTCTTCAGCAGCCATCTCCACGACGCGCCCAGCAGTCGCAGCCAGAATGGGCGTCTCACCCTGCCTCAGTGGGCGCACCCCCACTGTAACAGTCCTGGGCTTCTCCAGGCGAACAACGCCGAACAAATCCATTTCTGCGAAAACACAAACAAATACACATGTTACATAACTTATGGAAAGAGAAGAGCGCTTACAATAAATACGACAGAAAGTATGAAGGATGAGCACCCACCCCGACCATTCTCGTCCAAGAACGTTGGCACCTCCGTATCAGGCAGGAAGAAGTTCCGGCTAATGCCCATGTGCACCAGGAACTCTTCCGGGTACGAATTGATGGGGATGCGGTTCTCATCAATGATGTCCGCATGGTCAGCGTTGTACCATCCAGCGAGTGGGCGCTCATCCCTCGGTAAAGTAGCCCGGGTATAGAACGCGAAGTCAAAAGGAAAGATGGCGGCATCAATCCAAAAGAACTTCTCCCTCCAGTTGCGCAATGAATCCACCTTCTCCGTATAACACTGTAGTGGGCCTACGCGCTTGGAGAAGGTGACCCATCCATTTAACCATGTCGTATGATAAAACGCGCGGAATAAATGGACGGTGGGGTTAATCGCTAACAAGCGACATTTAACCTCGAAGTTGGAGATCTTGGCAGCGCCAATACAGTGCAACTGGGAGATGTGGAGCTGGTAGTAATTAAGAATATCGCTCAGGAATACGGACAGGGGTACGCGCTGATTCGCCCACTCAAAAAGCGCGTATAAACCCCAACCTTCCCAAAGGGGAAGTCTGCGATGGTGTCATTGGGACCTGGCACCTCTGGGTGCAGGGCCAATGGGATGAAATAGTCAGAGGTGAACTGCGTCAGTTCCTCCTCGGACATATCGGCGGTGAAATCGTGTAATTGGAGAAAAAATTAAGCGCACGCGCTGATTACCTAAGGTATAGAAGGTTGTTTGAAAGGAGATTTCGAAGCTATGCAAATGGAGATAAACACGTTTTACTGTGATAATCACAGTAAAAAGGGGACGGTGGTTATATAGTATTCCACTCACCACATATGCGCGACACGTGTAACCCACTAACTCGAATCGCGTGGCTGGGAAATGAAACGGTACAGGACACGTGGATAGCCTCTCCATTTACCGAGGTACTTGGAGTGAACTTTTTTGGACTAGATACATGTTATTTGTCTTTTGGCGGTTTAAATTCGAATTTCTCCCGCGCACGCGTTGGGAATAATTTCGACACGGCTATTAGTCTAGCATCCGCAGGTTTTACCTTGCGCACACTAGACTAGGGGGACATGATAATGTATAGTCTATATTCGGGTCACGACCCGAGCATTAGACATTACTAACATTTAAGCCCACTACGTGTGGGCCACTATGATAACAGTTTGGGCTCACGAGGCCCAAACCCAAAGTTATTTATTGATTAGATATAGGATATCTCCTATTAAGGAGATATATATCGAATATCCAATATCGGCGGACATGCCAAAGAGTGAGGAGCACGAAACCTTATCAGTTTCGTATATGTATATATAGGGCATCATAGCTCTCGTAAAAGGTACGACTGACAATCCTAATTCTTCACATAACCCTAAATCGATTACTTACTCTCACGCCGGAGGATAATCGGGGGAAACAATCCCTCGATAAGCCTAACGGTGTTTGTTTGCTCTCTTAGTGCGCAGGTCTCAAAGCATTAAGATCTAATTGTTACGAGAACAGGAACCCAAACAAGGAACGCCGAACTTTTGTATCAACAGCACCCAAACACAACCACGTAAAACAATTGAAGTTCAGAGTTACTTTTGCATACTCTTATTTTGGTGCATACCAACGGACAAATCCCCACTATCCATCTACTTTAATCTAATGGTGGCGATTAACCAAGATTTAATATTTAAACCTAAGTCCATGTCTCTTTTTCCTGTTTTCCTTTATCTTTTTGTCTTTCATTTTTATTATTATTATTATTTTTTTATTATTTTTTTTTGTAATTCACGTTTTTTTTAATAATTCATGTTTTTTTTTAATTTAAGTTTTTTTTTTCCTTCGCTTTCATAAGTTTCGTCCGTTTTTAAACATTGTCATATGTTTTGTCTGTTTTTGTCCGTTTTTTTACGTTTTTCTTTATTTTCAGACGTTTTCGTCCGTTTTATACGTTTTCATCCGTTTTCAAACGTTTTTGTCCGTTTTTATACGTTTTCGTCCGTTTTCATACGTTTTTGTCTGCTTTCATACGTTTATATACGTTTTCGTCCGTTTTCAGAGGTTTTTGTCCGTTTTCGTCCGTTTCTTACGTTTTCATCCATTTTTATACGTTTTCTTCTGTTTTCGTCTGTTTTCATACGTTTTCGTCTGTTTTCTTACGTTTTCGCCCGTTTATGTCTGGTTTCATACGTTTTCGTCTGTTTTCTTAAGTTTTCGTTTGTTTTCGTCTTATTTTCATACGTTTTCGTTCGTTTTCTTACGTTTCCATCCGTTTCTTACGTTTTCGCCCATTTTCGTCCATTTTCATACGTTTTCTTCCGTTTTCTTAGGTTTTCGTTCGTTTTCATACATTTTCATCCATTTTCATCCGTTTTCTTTCATTTTCATCCGTTTTCATACGTGTTTTTACTATTTCATACGTTTTCGTCTGTGTTACACATATTCGTCCATTTTCTTACGTTTTCATCCGTTTTCATTCATTGTTAAATGTTTTTGGCCGTTTTCAAACATTTTTGAATATCACAATTGATATTCTGAATATCACAGTTGATATTTTGACTATCATAAGTGATATTCAGAATATCACAAGTGGTATTCTGAATATCACAAGTGATATTCTGTGACACTCTGAAAATCACAAATGATATTCTGAATATCACAATTGATTTTCGGAATATCACAAGTGATTTTATGAATATTACAAGTGATATTATATGATATTCTGTGATGTTCAGAATATTACAAGTGATATTCTGAATATCACTAGTTATTTCCTGAATATCATAAGTGATTTTCAACTAATATTTTGTAACATGAAAATCACAAGTGATAGATATCCAGAAAATCACGTCAAATTCAGAATATCATAAGTGAAAAGTGATATTTAGAAAATCACAAGTGATATTTTAAATATCATTGAATATCAAACGTATGAAAACGTAAGAAAACAGACGAAAACGTAAGAAAACGGACGAAAACGTAAGAAAACGGACGAAAACGTAAGAAAATCACAAGTGATATTCAGAATATCACAAGTGATATTAAGAAAATCACAAGTGATATTCAGAAAATCAATAGTGATATTCTGAATATCAATAGTGATATTCTGAATATCACAAGTGATATTCTGAATATCACAAGTGATATTCTGAATATCATTGAATATCACTTATGATATTTTAGAAACGTATGAAAATGGACAAAAACGTAAGAAAACGGACGAAAACATATGAAAGCGTAAAAACACATATGAAAATGGACAAAAACGTATGAAAAATTGACGAAAACGAAAGAAAACGGACGAAAACGTATGAAAAAGCACGAAAACGTAAGAAAACAGATGAAAACGTATGAAAGCGTAAAAACACGTCTGAAATGAATGAAACATATGAAAAATGGACGAAAACGGACGAAAACATATGAAAACGAACGAAAATGGACGAAAGCGTATGAAAACAAATAAAAAACGTAATAAACAGACGAAAATGTATGAAAATGGACGTAAAATGGGCAAAAATGTAAGAAAACAGACGAAAACGTACGAAAACGGACGAAAACGTCTGAAAACAGACGAAAACGTCTAAAAATGGACGAAAAGGTAAAAACGGACAAAAACGGAGAAAAACTTCTGAAAATGAACGAAAACGTATGAAAACCGACGAAAACGGATGAAAATGTATAAAAACGGACGAAAACGTATGAATATAGACGAAAACGTATGAAAGCGAAAAAAACTTTGAATAAAAACAAACATGAATTAAAAAAAAACACTTGAAAAAAAAGGACGTGAATTAAAAAAAAAAAAAAAAAAAAAAAAAAAAAAAAAAAAAAAAAAAAAAGAAAAAAAAAAAAAAAAAAAAAAAAAAAAAAAGGTTAAAAAATAAAAAAGACAAAAAGACAAAGAAAAAGGGGGAAAAAGATATGGACTTAGGTTTCCATATTAAATCTTAGGTTTATCACCACCATTAGATCAAAGTAGATGGATGGTGGGGATTTGTCCCTTGATATGCACCAAAATAAAAGTATGCAATTGAACTTTTCTCTTGAAGGTCAACTGACATCTATAAATACTTAAACATAAATTTAACAATGGACTAACCAAATAACACCTTAAACAAAGGTGAAACTAAGAAACAAACAAATTACAACACCGTTTCACAAAGCCACTTGAGCGCTTTCGATGAAAAAAACCACACCCACAAATAACATCAAAAAATCCGCAAAAAATAGCAGAGAGTGTATAGCACATCGATGCAAGTTAAAATGATGAAAGAGGAAGCAAGAGTAAGAGGCAGTCAGATAACCCATGAACCTCTTTCTCAATAAGATCTAACTAGCTCTTACCGCGTCTGACCAAGAAGAGAAAAACAAACAAGTCCGACGTCTGACCGCGTCTGACCGGTAAGACGTCAGAGGCCGTCAGACTTTTTTTCGTAAAAACAAACACACCCTTAGTTTTGGAGAATCCACTTTTAATTCCTTAATCGTATTTTCTTGATTTTTAATTTGAGCTAGTTGGCTAGTTTGGATCATATTGCGTGGTGTTATTTGTTTGAAATGGGCTCAAGTAAAACAAACCCATCGCAAATTTCTTTAGCTAACAAATTTGACCAGCCCTCACACAAGAGCAATACTCATTTTCAAACTAAATATTGGGAGACCTATTTGTTGATATAAATAATGTATAAAAATGTTATTAATATTTTTCGATATCCCTAAGTTTTGACGATCACAAAATGTAAAAACATTAAACGCAAAATTAATACGTAAACAAGTATTTAGCAACTAATATCATTTCATCCAACAAAATCACTTAAGGTATGAATAAACAAGTGACTAATACATTTTATGATCAAAGGGATTTTTATTTAAACATTACAAAGTTTATAAAATTATATAAACTCTTTATATATCTTTGAAAAACATTTTTGGTAATAAAGGAAAATGTTTAATTCATAATAAATATATGAATTCAAATTTTTAACCAAAATCAGTTAGNAGTGATAGATATCCAGAAAATCACGTCAAATTCAGAATATCATAAGTGAAAAGTGATATTTAGAAAATCACAAGTGATATTTTAAATATCATTGAATATCAAACGTATGAAAACGTAAGAAAACAGACGAAAACGTAAGAAAACGGACGAATACGTAAGAAAACGGACGAAAACGTAAGAAAATCACAAGTGATATTCAGAACATCACAAGTGATATTAAGAAAATCAATAGTGATATTCTGAATATCAATAGTGATATTCAGAATATCACAAGTGATATTCTGAATATCATTGAATATCACTTATGATATTTTAGAAACGTATGAAAACGGACAAAACGTAAGAAAACGGACGAAAATGTAAGTAAATGAACGAATACGTACGAAAACGGACGAAAACATATGAAAGCATAAAAACACGTCTGAAAATGGACAAAAACTTATGAAAAATTGACGAAAACGAAAGAAAATGGACGAAAACGTATGAAAAAGCACAAAAACGTAAGAAAACAGATGAAAACGTATGAAATGGACGAAAATGGGTGAAAACGTAACAAAACAGACGAAAACGTATGAAAGCGTAAAAACACGTCTGAAAATGAATGAAACATATGAAAAATGGACGAAAACGGATGAAAACGGACGAAAACGTATGAAAACGAACGAAAACGTAAGAAAATGGACGAAAGCGTATGAAAACAAATAAAAACGTAATAAAACAGACGAAAATGTATGAAAACGGACGTAAAACGGGCGAAAATGTAAGAAAACAGACGAAAACGTATGAAAACGGACGAAAACGTCTGAAAACAGACGAAAACGTCTAAAAATGGACGAAAAGGTAAAAACGGACAAAAACGGAGAAAAACTTCTGAAAACAAACGAAAACGTATACAAACGTATGAAAACCGACGAAAACGGATGAAAATGTATAAAAACGGACGAAAACGTATGAATATAGACGAAAACGTATGAAAGCGAAAAAAACTTTGAATAAAAACAAACATGAATTAAAAAAAAACACTTGAAAAAAAAGGACGTGAATTAAAAAAAAAAAAAAAAAAAAAAAAAAAAAAAAAAAAAAAAAAAAAAAAAAAAAAAAAAAAAAAAAAAAAAAAAAAAAAAAAAAAAAAAAAAAAAAAAAAAAAAAAAAAAAAAAAAAAAAAAAAAAAAAAAAAAAAAAAAAAAAAAAAAAAAAAAAAACAAAAAAAAAAAATAAAAAAAAAAAAAAAAATAAAAAAAAATAAAAAATAAAAAAAAAAGAAAAAAAAAAAAAAAAAAAAAAAAAGGTTAAAAAAAAAAAAAGACAAAAAGACAAAGAAAAATGGGGAAAAAAGATATGGACTTAGGTTTCTATATTAAATCTTAAGTTTATCACCACCATTAGATCAAAATAGATGGATGATGGGGATTTGTCTCTTGATATGCACCAAAATAAGAGTATGCAATTGAACTTTTCTCTTGAAAGTCAACTGACATCTATAAATACTTAAACATAAATTTAACAATGGACTAACCAAATAACACCTTAAACAAAGGTGAAACTAAGAAACAAACAAATTACAACACCGTTTCACAAAGCAACTTGAGCGCTTTCGATGAACTTAGTTTTGGAGAATCAACTTTTAATTCCTTAATCGTATTTTCTTGATTTTTAATTTGAGCTAGTTGGCTAGTTTGGATCATATTGCGTGGTGTTATTTGTTTGAAATGGGCTCAAGTAAAACAAACCCATCGCAAATTTCGTTAGCTAACAAATTTGACCAGCCCTCACACAANAGTTCACATAAGATCGAATCAAAGTTTTAAGAGTAAACAAGGCTTTAAAACTAAACTAAGTTTTCATAAATAAAAAGGGACGTAAAAATACTTGTCTATATTGTTATTGTTTACTTGCGTAGATATAAGTTCTTGTAAGTCATACTCATCCATATTGTTATTATTTACTTGCGTAGATATAAGTACTTATAAGTATACAAGTATTGATCTCACATAAACTAGAATCGAAGTTTTTTTTAAACAACCAAGTTTTCATAAAATTAAAAAGACGTAAAACTATTCAACCCCCCTTCTAGTTTTCCACACTATTGTCAAGGAGTCATTACTTCGACCCTGCGTGTCGTCCTTAACTTGATAACGAGAAGCCATCCGTCCCGCGTATACTATAGATTCATTGGTTTCGTCCTACCTTGGACTCATCAGGGGAGCGGCCCCAACTCCCTACTAGTGCCATGCCATGTCGATTCCTCTACTCGTGCCACGTACTATATCTTTACAGTTGGGGTACTCTAACAAGACTAACATGATAAACTAGGAACCCTGACATTCAACACGCTGATATGGTGCAATTTGATAGCAATTTAGGGGTCATTTACCTCATGATTTGATGTATTTTACCTCATTTTATCTCTATTATGGATTAAAATCCTTCCTATCTACAAGTTTTAGGTCATGGATCATGCATTTGATGGAAACATACAAGTTTTGGGCTCATTTGGACGAATATTGGAAGAAAAAAACAAAGTTTGAAATTGTGAATGGCATCTCTGACGTCGTCACCAAATATGCCCCAAAAGTGAAGTTTTGAGATTTTTCGTGACCGACCAGTGGATGAAGAGGGCCATCACAAGCAATGTCGTGACATTGTCACAACCCCAACGTGATGTCGTCACCTTTCTAGACGTGATGTCGTCAGAGCTAGTTGGTGGGAAAAAAACCCTTAATCAAAGACAACGAGGTGTCGCCGTCACAGCCATAACATGAAGCCTTCGCACCTTGATTTCTATATATATTTGCTATGTTTACATAATTTTTGTAGAACTTTTAGGAGACGAACTCTAACCAATTTTTAGTAGTCTAGATCTTCTTCATTATAACTCAAGTGTAACATCAAGATAAGTTATTACATTTATCATTCAATTATGTCTATAATTATTGCTTGATTATGTTAATTTCTTGTTCTTCATATACTATGCTAGGCTATATCTCTTTGTGTTTACTTAGGATTGCATGAAATTGTTTAGTTGTTTTTACTAATTTCTTGTTGGTGTTTCCAATTATCTATAAATTAACTTGATTATGATAATTTCTTGTTCTTCCTATAATAAAGCAGTCTAAAACGCAGGTTTATGTTCGAATATTGAAGGCCAATTTTTAAATTTTGGTTCACTTGGTTCGGTTTTTACATACACTGAACAAACCCGACTACCCGACCGAGAAATTTTAGTTTGGTTCATGCTATTTTCAAAATCGGTTTTCGGGTCGGTCCTGGATTGATCGAGTCGGTTTGTTTTGGCCCGAAGCTCAACCGCACTATCAACTATCAAAATTTTAACAAAAAAATACCAACACACATGCAATATGGAGGTACTGATGGCAGAACGGCCACTCAATTGTTTCACAATAAAATGTTAGACAGAGTTGCCATGAAATGACTTATTAGTCGATTTATTGATCATTATGGAATAACATATACATCACATATGATCAAGTAAAGACTCTGGGTTTCTGACAAGCTACCGCCGCATTCATTTCATTAGGCTCACCGGCCTCAACATGTGTGTAACAATTGTTTGACCAAGAGCGGGGCATCCTCAGGTGTGCGACACCGGATCCTCCCCAGGCGCCAGAGTGCTTGACACCACCCCGGTTCCCGAAGTACAATGCTAGTATACAAGTATGAAATAGTTTTACTACATTTTATTATGAGTAAACCGAAAAAATCATCATGATCCTTTGCCGATACTACTGGCACTAATCATCCCTAGGTGGTGAAACATTTGACACAATACATCCTAGTGCATTAATTTCATAAAAACAAAAATAAATAAAATTAATTTGATTGAAAAACTCATTTTTTGTATATGATCTTTACACAAAACAATCTTTCATTTGGATTCTGCTGAGGTGGAGTAGGAAAGCAGATGGTTGGAGATGTGTATGATTTGTGGTGGGTGTGATTTTTTTATGTGTGTTTATGAGAGATGATGAGGGGCTAAATGTGAGGTGTTTATGTGTCTTGACCGGAAAAAGGCATAATAGTGTTTGGTAATTTAAATGAAGAGTAAAATGGTCATTAAAAGAAACATAGTACGACGAGGGATGTATTATGTTAGGCGTTTCACCACCTAGGGATGATTAGGGACAATAGTATCGGCAAGGGATGATTAGTGCCAAATTGATAAACCACATGGATACTTTTGCAGTCAACTCTTTATTATTAAGCTTCAAGCAGTGTGATGAAGTTAAAAATAGTGCATGTTTTGAGAATTTGAGGATGAGAGTGTATGTCTGTCAATTTAGTCCTAGGCAGTCTGCTAGGACATAATGTCTACAGTTTCATGACTTGATACATTGTTTGGTTTGGTCTACTCCTTTGTGCCTAATAAAATCTACATGATAAGGTGAAGCAGTGAAATTAAAGTCGCCTTGATTATTTAGAAAAAAACATCTATCAACACCATTATGTAGTTTTTGTTGTATAGAAAAGAACAAA
>LBNU01013297.1:141421-152827 GCA_014162995.1 Artemisia annua
AAAATCTTTAATAATGTACCATACTTGTCACAAAAATTACTTTCATGTAGCGTACAAAAAAAATAGCTTTTTGATGTACTGAACTTTCATTTTTGTCCTTTTTGATGTATTTTCGTGACTTTTTTGCCCTTGGATTTTTAATATTTTGAGGGGCAAAAATGTCAATAGTATATAAAAAGGCCAAAAAAATGAAAGTTCAGTACATCAAAAAGTTATTTTTTTTGTTCGCTACACGAAAGTAATTTTTGTGACAAACATGGTACATTTTTAAAGATTTTTCCCCTGTATAATGAGTTTTAAACTTTTTATATTTCTCCTTCTTTAAGGGATTATCATAGCGTCGGTTGACTTCCTCGTCTAGTGCATGTACCTTGCATGAGTTGTACCGTGTCTTAATGTTCATCGTTGAATCTTTTGAATTAGGTAAGATCTAAAATTATTTTAACGTCGTTCAACCTATTTTAAACATGGTCTTATAGGTGAATATTTCGTATTAGATTTAAAAAGGTTATTTTGATTATCCCATACTTAAACATGGTCTGGCGGCCGGGATTTACAACATATTTTATTGCCTGATGTAAGAACAAGAAAACATACAGAAAATTTCAGATAGATTTTATACATAACAATCCACTAATATAGCATGTTCGACTATGTCGTTCAAGAATACGACTCCGTAGAGCCCATATGTACGTGTGAGTCATTTGATCCATTGTTTATTTTTATTTATTTTTAAAACGGCTAGTTAGTAGTTAGTGATTCGGGTTGTGCAGTGACATTCAAGTATGCTTTCCTCGAACCTTCACATTTGGAAAATAAACCATACTCCTGTTTCCGCTTCATCTATGAGAAAAACCCCATTGGTAAGCCTCGAACCCAAGACCTCCAAAAGACCCTCCTCCCATATTGGCCACTTGATCTAGACCAAGTGGTTGTATCATTTGATCAATTGTTATAACTCAGTTCTCTATCTACCATGATAAATGGTATTATTCATCTTGAATTAATTTGATACATAACACACTTAAATGGATAGAAATTAATACATTTGAAACCCTAAAAATGGATAGAAATTAACACATTTGAAACCCTAAACTTAACAACGGATCGAGCCTTACAATGGACTAATGCTACATGGTCTGCTAATACACCATCACAGTTAGGGCAAGAGGCCCTCGAAATCTCAAACTAGAGCAAAACTTTGCATGAGGAGAAATGTGTTCACAATAGAGAAGTGGGAGATGTTTTTAATGCCTTTGAGAAACTTGAGATTGTTATTACGAAAAGAAACATTAAAATTAAGCTCAAAAAAAGTTTTAAGATTTTTAGAAGGACGGCCAAATTATATAAAAATATAATTAATCAAAAAGAAATAATTTTTTTCTTTAACAAAGGCCTTAAAGATTAATCGAGATTAATGAAACAAAGTCATGAATTTAACGAGTTTCACGGCTCTTGATAAACGAGAATAGAAAAAAATAAAATAAAGATAATGGTTGCTTATAATTCCTTTATTTCTCTTTAATAAATTTTGTTGGTAGCAATTCGAACCACGAGAAGAGTGTGGCTATCTGAAAATAAATAAATAGATAAGAACATGGTTGTTTAGTTCAACAAGCCAAATGTATTCTCTCGTAGCACAAGAAATTTTGTATGTTTAGAGCGATCCTGGCCTGCCTTTTTCTCGATGATTAGTGGCAATATTAGGAGGTGGGGGAGGGAAGGCGGCTATGGTAGGCGGCAACCGTTAGATTAAAGGTTAAGACAGATACAATGATAAATAATATTCACCTTTTAGATTGATTTGATACATATCATACACTTAAATAGTACACACATATGAAACACGTATGTAGTAATCACATGTATATATCTTTTATATAATAAAACAAAATCTCTATTGGGAATTTTTCATTTCAAAAAAATTGGAACCATACGTTATTTAGTAATAATTTTATTTAAAAAAAAATTATTTTCTTATTAAGTAACATTTTATATTTATCCATAACACAAGTAAAAGATAAATACAAAAAATATAGATAAAATATTTAAAAAAAAAGATTATTTTCTTATTAGGTAACATTTTATATTTATCCACAATACAAGTAGAAGATATATACAAAAAATATAGATAAGATAAAATAAAAAAAGGATTAAAATTTTTAAAAAATAATTAAAAAAAAAAAAAAAAAAAAAAAAAAAAAAAAAAAAAAAAACTCGCGCGTACGCGGGCATTATAACTAGTATGCAATAACACAGCTAAACCATGATTGTATATGAAGTACCACAATGGCAAGTTACATTATCAAGTGACAAGTCTCCAAGTAAAACTACATTTATTATCTTATCTTAAATGTGTAGAACTACATAATTATTATATAATAAATATATGTAGAAACGGCTCGAAATTGATTCGGTAACAGACAACTTAACCATAAGAAGTAGCTTGTCTATGCTAAAATGAGATGTCTAAACCGTCATACTTTTCTAAGGTGATTTTGTCCAAGATTTCTACCATTTCCATCGTAAGATAATTTATCGAATCACCAACTTCTCCTTTTCGAAAATAGACACCATTTGGAATAACCTTAGGTGTCTCTTCTGCATTCTTATTTGCCTTATCTCTCATATACTGAAGACAATTCGTCTACCAGTGGCTGGGTATTCCTACTTGGTGGAGGTGCAATTTCTTGGGCATCCAAGAAGCAAACTTGCATCACCAGTTCAACAATGGAATCTGAATTTGTAGCTTTAGCTGCTGCTGGTAAAGAAGCTGAATGGTTGAAAAACTTGCTTCTTGAGATTCCATTGTGGCCTAAACCTATAGCACCTATTTCTATCCGGTGTGATAGTGCTGCTACATTGGCAAAGGCTTATAGCCAGATGTACAATGGGAAATCTATACACTTAGGTGTCAGGCATAGCATGATTCGTGAGCTCATCATGAATGGGGTGATATCTATAGAGTTTGTTAGATCTCAACAGAACTTAGCTGATCACTTGACGAAGGGTTTGGCTAGAGACTTGGTTTTAAAGTCTGCTAAAGGGATGGGTTTAAAGTCCAACTTAGTCACTGAATGCTAAGACACCCAACTCCCTCCTGAGGAAACTTGGGAGTTGAGTTCAATGTGAAAAGCTGAACATTCAGTGTACTGGAGCACATGTTTTACAATCATCCCAAGGTTGTGCTCAGAACCTGCTGAAAAGGAGGATGAAGTCTTTACTTCTCAATGGTTAACTTTCTTTGAAAAATTGCTAAGCAGGAGCATGAATAAAGAGGAACCACCTATGTAAATGTTGAAGTTTTGCCGCTTCAGGAAGCTATGGACTTGTAGCTTTTACAACATTTATGAATTGGATATGGACACATGGCTTGTATAGTGTCAGGAGTATTTAAGTGTTTGAAAATGTATGTGTATTTATCTTCAGGTATTCAAATGGTTTGAAGGGTTCAATTCTTTGTAACACCCTGATTCTCGAATATTTGAACGTATAATGTACTAAGATGGAAATTCAATCCTCAGGATATTATCGTTTATGCATATGATTTGTCTAATGTTTGATTTTCATGCTAAGGAAGTGAACTAAATTTGGGGAGGATTGTTGGAAAATTTAGTGCACTTGAGGGATCAAATCATACTTGGAAATGGGTTTGGAGGTACGGAGTGTACACCCATCAAGTCCCTGATTACACTGAATCAATAGTGGTTGTGCTAGTGTGAATCTGATTCTGCTGCTAGTGTTGTGAATCTGCTGCTAGGATTCTGCTGCCAGCTGATCCTGCTGCTAGCTGATTCTGCTGATGACTCTGCTGCTAGCAGATAATGTAACTGTTTTGACCTATTCAAATGACAGTTATATCTGCTCTTATGACCACGTTTAATTGGTCATGTAACCACTATCTTTGGCTATAATGGGGGTAATTATGTGGAGATTAATGGGCCGATTAATTCTCATAATTCCATTTGACTAGCCATGAGTACTTTCCTATTTAAGAAGAATTAGGTTGAGCATGAACTATACACAGAAAACATAAACACTATAATACGCATGTGTTGTTGAATTGTGCCTAATTCAATAACAACCATTTGGTCTTATCCCAAGTAGATATTCGTGATACCCAGGCATTATGATCGAATAGTTTACTTTGGAAAGTGATAACACGATTCCAAGTGATATCCGGTAACCATTAATTTGGTACGTAGCTAGGCTATTGATTATTTTACCCTGTTCTGGGCTCATAACCACCAACAAAACTTAACAACGGATCGAGCCTTACAATGGACTAATGCTACATGGTCTGCTAATACACCATCACAGTTAGGGCAAGAGGTCCTCGAAATCTCAAACTAGAGCAAAACTTTGCATGAAAAGAAATGCGTTCACAATAGAGAAGTGGGAGATGTTTTTAATGCCTTTGAGAAACTTGAGATTGTTATTACGAAAAGAAACATTAGAATTAAGCTAAAAAAAATATAATTAATCAAAAAGAAACAAAGTCATGAATTTAACGAGTTTCACGGCTCTTGATAAACGAGAATAGAAAAAAATAAAATAAAGATAATGGTTGCTTATAATTCCTTTATTTCTCTTTAATAAATTTTGTTGGTAGCAATTCGAACCACGAGAAGAGCGTGGCTATCTGAAAATAAATAAATAGATAAGAACATGGTTGTTTAGTTCAACAAGCCAAATGTATTCTCTCGTAGCACAAGAAATTTTGTATGTTTAGAGCGATCCTGGCCCTGCCTTTCTCTCGATGATTAGTGGCAATATTAGGAGGTGGGGAGGGAAGGCGGCTATGGTAGGCGGCAACCGTTAGATTAAAGGTTAAGGTTGTGTTTACTTTTTGCTGTGTGGGGAGGGTTTATGGGGTCCACCAATTTTATATTATTTGTTTTAGAAATGGGGTCCACTAAATCCCTTGTTTCATCTGTCTACAAAAGCCTTATAAAACCTCCCCCTTCACAGCCAGACATATTAAGAAGATGGTGGGGCCATGTGTCCTTAGCTAACATTAAAAAGTAAACAGCCCCGATTGATTTGATACATATCATACACTTAAATAGATACACACATATGAAACACGTATGTACTAATCACATATGCAATAACACAGCTAAACCATGATTATATATGAAGTACCACAACGGCAAGTTACATTATCAAGTGACAAGTCTCCAACTAAAACTACATTTATTATCTCTTATCTTAAATGTGTAGAACTACATAATTATTATATAATAAATATATGTAGAAACGGCTCGAAATTGATTCGGTAGCAGACAACTTAACCATAAGAAGTAGCTTGTCTATGCTAAAATGAGATGTCTAAACCGTCATACTTTTCTAAGGTGATTTTGTCCAAGATTTCTACCATTTCCATCGTAAGATAATTTATCGAATCACCAACTTCTCCTTTTCGAAAATAGACATCATTTGGAATAACCTTAGGTGTCTCTTCTGCATTCTTATTTGCCTCATTCACCTTGCTTAGTTTCTCAAAACTACATAGTTCAATAATCTTTTCCACTTCTTCATCTACGTCCTCCTCTTCTGAAAAAGGGTAACCTATGAACTTGGCCAATTTCCGAACTTCATTCTTTGGGTCCTTTTTCATTTCCTCGTAGATCAAGAATAGAACCTGATCTGGTCGCTCAAGACTTGCTTTACGGTACCCAACCACGTGATCCCAACAAGATCCATTTGGGCTAACACCTCTAGTAAACAACTCAAATGCGTCCTCCAGTTTTATTGGAGGAGATAGATTGTCCCTCAACTGCTTCATGAAGTGCCAAAAGGAAATGAGCACATCTTTAGGATTTCTGCATATATAAACAATCCGACAATTAGAACTAATGATGGATTTAGGCAATAACGAGTAAGGGAGATGAGTGGCAATGAGATCATTGGCATGATAAGGGTTGTTCAAAAACAACTCGGTCTCCATAAAAGGGACACACTCAAGTGAGCTAGTGGTGAGCAATGGATGAACTGTGTTCGAGTCTGTGTTATTTTTTAACATGGCTCGGCTCACTATTGCAAAGGCAAGAGCCTTGAGCCAAGTTGTGCCAGATTTCGGATGACTTGCTAAGAAAACATTGCTTGGTTGTGCTTGAAATTCGTCTTGCAATGCCATAATTACTTCTATTGAGAAGCTAGCATTGGAATGAAACCAAAAACCTTGGTGATACCAAAAACCTTCATATTTATAAAGATTATGGTTTATCCAACTTTTGTGCTTTGGAAGAGTTGAGACTCTATCCTTGTATTGCTCAATTAAGAACGAAATTTTTGTTTTAGCAGCTTTTTCTTCATATTTTTTTGTGATTGACATAGGATTGGAAGCAATGGCCGGAAGCACCATGGAATGTTGGGAATTCAGATGTTTGGAGGTTGTTTGAAATTGATCAACTCTACTTAAAGAAAGTATATTAACGAATAGTCCCATACCCTTATGCACGCGCAATGGTTGATTATTTATCTTAGACTAAAATATCTAATTAATCTATTTATATTGATTTAAGATCATTCGAGGATCAAACTTCTTTTACATACTAAGGGATTAATCTCTACCCTCCATTTTTATTTGATCTAATTGATGATATTAATCCCAACAATTTTAAAAATCTATTTTTCTTTCCAAATATTAATATCTTTCAAACCGTTAATCGTTAAGCAAAAAAAATATATACTGTTATGACGAGCATTTAATTATCTTTCTATAGATAGGCACTTTGATATACTTTTGACAAAATTATTTTTTCGTGTTTTTCACATTTTTTTTCATTACTGAAATTTGCATGAAAAATCATATGTGATTTATCAAATGTGATATTACATATCATATGTGATTTAACACTAATATCACATGTGATATTACATATCATATATGATTTAACACTAATATCACATGTGATTTTTTCATGCAAATTTCAGTAACGAAAAAAACGTGAAAAACACGAAAAAAATAATTTTGTCGAAAGTATATCAAATTTCCCGTCTATAGAAAGATAATTAAATGCTCGTCGCGATGGTGTAATTATTTTCGTTTAATGATTAACGAATTAAGAAATATTTAGATTATAAAAAATAGGTGAATATTAAAATGGTTTTAATCTCAACCATTGATTTATTTTTAGATGAATGATGGAGATGAGTCCCTTGGTATGTAAGAAAAGTTTAGTATGTAAAATAACTCTACTCCTTTATATTTTGCTATTAATGTTTATGTGTAGTACTTCCTTTATCACATAATACTTCCTCCGTCCCAAAATAACTGTCCTCATTTGACTTTTCAAAGTCTTAATTTCTCAACTTTGATCATTAATATTTTTTGATGTGTTGTATAATAATTGATGAAAATTATATGAATGTATTGGTTTTTAAATGTTTTTCTATTGGTACAATTTTCATCAAGTATTATATAATACATACAAAAATATTAAAGATCAAAGTTGAGACATTAAGACTTTAAAAAGTCAAATGAGGATAATAATTTTGGGACGGAGGGAGTAAGTGTTTGGGGAAATCATACTTACATTACAATGTAGGCAATTCCTTACATTTTCTTTGAAAAAAGTTTTAAAAATGTACAGTTCACTCCCTGCTGTAAGTCCCTGATACATGTTTTACCCCTGTCCTTACCCTTTTTTTCAAAGAAAATGTACGGAATTGCCTACATTGTAATGTAAGTATGATTTCCCCATAAGTGTTTATTATATATATGTCAAATAGTTTTGAAAAAGTTATCATCAACCAACTAGATTTCACTTAATTTTACGTGTTAGATTTTTTTTGTTGGTTAAAACCTGCTAGGTATAGAAACACAAAATAATAAAGTTAGACACTTATAATGAAATATATGAAGTACAGTTTAGTATCCAGAAATATGTTTCTCAACTTTTGGAAGAAAGATAGTGTTGATTGTGATCTTTTGGAAGAAATACGTTTTTGCTTTTCAAAACAATCATTTTAATGATCTTGTTCTTAACCTTTGTTTATACTCAGGGTGCGTTTGGTTCATGGGTTTTGAAATGGGGTAAGAGAATAGGAATGTTAAATGGATGTTTGGTTGAGATACGGGTTTTGATATTGGGATTGAAACCCACAAATAAGGGTATCCCCATACCTGCCTATAATGGTGGGTTTAGAAATCTATTCCCATACCCATTACAACATACTATCAAACCCATACCAACAGTGATTTCTAATTGCAAACCAAACGCGCCCTACTAGTCATTACACATTCAAGGACTTCCTTTAGATACCTTGGGACAATACTCTTTCTCTTCTAGAATCCTACAATAATTGTAAGGCTCACTTATTGTACATGGTGCATCCTACGTCTCAAGTGTAAGATAACATAGTTTTATTGAGTGAATGACTACCAATTACGTAAGATCGCATATCTATTTATAATAGAATATAACTTAGGGAATAAGCTAACATAGCAAAAACCCTAAACCTAATGGACCCTAAGCCTATGAATAGGCTTGGGCCTACTAAAGTATCGTTTAACACTCCCCTGCAGTTTAAACGGGAGGCTTCTGGACCGAAAAACTGGAATGCATGTTGCAAATTTGAATAAGTGTCTTCTTTATATGTCGAAAGCCTTTTCTTCTTCTTTTCTTCACATTTTTTTTGTTGTTTGTTTGCATGGAGGCAGAGTTGTATTCAGCTGCATAGTTTTTTATTGCTTGACGGCATCCTCCTTTTTGTGATGTTTTTTTGACGTCATGGCTTGCTTTGCCTTTAGGTAGGAGTGACAATTTTTTTCAACTTTTATTGCCGACAACAATGACCACCAGCAGTAAAAACAAAGTTTTGTGGATGAAGACACAATTGATAGTTTGGTTTGGCAACGTACATAGAGCATGTTATGACAGCTAGGGTTTTGTGAGATAATGTTTATGGGTTTAGTATGAAAAAAACAACTAATTAAGCAAAAATAATAAAGTAAAAATAAATAAACCGGGATCCCTCCGGATCATCGGTGCGTAGCCGATGACCGGAGGGTATCAAAATTTTTGGTGGTGGATATTACCTAAAGCTCGGATACCATGTAAGATAATAGAGTTTTATTGATTGAATTACTTCCCAATTACATAAGATCGCATATCTATCTATAACAGAATATAACTTAGGGAATAAATTAACATAGTAAAAACCCTAAACCTAATGGACCCTAAGCATATGAATAGGCTTGGGCCTACTAAAGTATCGTTTAACATTAAGTGGACTAATACATATCATGTTGATGACATCAAATAGTCCTGATATTTAAGTGTCAATTTTCCCCTAATATGCTCATTATTTATAGTGTTTTTAAGGATATATGCTTTAATTTGTTTATATTTCGTTTCCAGGATATAATTGAGCATATGAGCAAAAGAGACGCGGAATTGGAAAAGAACTTGCAAAAGATATACATTCTAGCATACTGAAGAAGGCTACAGCGTAACTTACACTCTCATTTACGCCGTAGCCAAGAATTCAAACATGAAGACTAAAGCCAACGCTGATCAAGAGTTACAGCATAACTAACTCATAAGGTTCGCCATAACCATTTGAAGACTTAGAAGATTTCATGGCAAAGAAGGCTACGCCGTAACCATGATAAAGAGTTACGGCGTAGTTTTGGAAACAGTACGAGATCCAAGAATATGACAAGATTACGGCGTAACCACACATGAAGATTACGGCGTAAGTAAAACCCTAAGTAGCTACGGCGTAACCAGTTATCACAATTACGCCGTAGCCATTGTTAATGGATAAGATCGTTTCACGATAACACTAGTTACGGCGTAACCAATACATAGGGTTACGCCATAGCTGTATCGAACCTATAAATACCAGCCCTAAATTTTGCATTTGACACAACTTCTACACCACCAAAAGTCAGAGAATGAAGGGAGGTTTTAGAGGGACGATCTACAGCAGCATACGGAGCATTTCCAAAGGAGAGATCACGACATAACACCATAAGTTTTATCGATTACTTGTATTAATTACATTATCGAATTCATGTCTTCCATTATCATGCAAACATCGATTTGGCTGTACTTTATAACATGAACGGCTAAGCACCTTTGGTGCTAGCCTATTTATGATTTCTATATTATTTTGATTATGTTTTCGTACTTTTATCAATGCTTCTAGTGTGTGCATGCTTAGTTTATCGTTAGATCCTCTATTTTCGGTAGTTTTGAAGAACCGGTTGTACTTGGTACACTAGGAGAATCGACTAAAGGACCCTAGTGTAGTTAGGTTGTGAGGAAATGGGAAAGTTGACCGTAGAAACTAGCCATTTTCCTTGTACGCAAATCGACCAAAGGACCACCTTCCGGGCTGGATAAACTTAAGAAATTAGAGGTGTGGTTTAAGATCCGAGAGGCCGGGCCGGGCCACACAAAGATAAATCTAGCATGTAGTGGCACTTAATGACTCAAACTAGTCTATCGTACGTTCGCTTACTTTTAGAGGGTAGTGCCTTTGGTTCTGAACAGGATTCTAGGAAGATAGGCTAGGCGAATCTACCAAAGGACCCTAGTGACTATTGTCCGCTCCACTTGAAGCGTTAGAATAGTTTTATAGAGAACATTGTCATAGCAATATAGGATGACTAACTAGGCTAGTATACTTTCTCCCCATTGCTCACAACCTTAATTTAATTTCAGTTTTTATTTCATTTCTGTTTTTTTAGTTTAATTAATTATTTCATATTAAATCAGCTTTTAAAACGTGACATTAGACTTAATACCCCCAACCTTGGTGGTGCAAACTCAGTTTTAATTCACCATTCATTACATAAATCTCCAAGTCCGATCATGTGCTTTCATTTACCTATTTCCCTGGCACTTTATGACCCTTTGGCCCCAAGCTACTCCATTTAATGGCCAAGGTCCTTCTGTAACTATATATAACATCCTTTTGGCTATCATTTGATACCTATCACTACCATATCTACACACACATCATCACCACATACTACCAATCCTCCCTTACACCATAAGGATAAGATATCCCCTCAATATTTCACTCCCAAAAGACCACAATACCTCTACCATTTCAAGAAAAAGTGCACACGAGCCTTAGAGCAAAGTATTGAACCTTTTTCTGGCTTGGTTAGATGCTTGTAGTTGATTGAAGGCCTTAGGATTGCTCTAAATCCTTACATCACCTATTGTAATTGCTACTTTGGGGACAATGATAAGACGAAAAGTGTACCCGTTTTAAGGGGTCATTTAAGCCCTAAATCGTATTTATTTGATCAAATATTGCCTTAAATCGTTTCTTTTCTCATTTTAGGTACTTGGGACGTGATTTCTGAAATATGAAGCATTTTGGAGCTTTTTGGACGTATTTATGCTCAAGAACGAATAAACCAACAAAGCCATGAAAAAA
>LBNU01013297.1:153294-165084 GCA_014162995.1 Artemisia annua
GAATAGTCCCTCATCATAGCTTCGATTTAGCATCCCTAACCCAAATCTTTTATGATCGTGTCAACCGATATGACCAAATGTGCATTAACGATTTTGCCAATTGGGACCTTAGGGAATTAAATGCTGAAGAAGCATGGGAAGCCATAGAAGATTGTGCCCAATATTATTATAGAGTAGACAACCCAACAAACGTTAGTGCAAGTCAATTGACCACAAATTTCAAGGATCATGTAACAAGTTTGTTTGGGGATGAATACACTAATGTTGAGATACCTAAGTGGATGTCGCCTAACATCATAGTACAAAACGAACACATAGCTAATCTAGATACAAAGGAGGATGAGGTGGATAATCCAAGCCCACAAAGTACCCCACAAGTCCTACCATCATTTGAGGCACCCACACCGCCCGTGACTTACCCGGAAGAAGTAGAAGAGACTTTGGGAATGGTTGATGTAATATTTAGTTTTTTGAAGAAACACTCGTGAAAGTATTTCCCGGGTCGTAGTCCCAACGAAGGTTGAATTGAGTAGTCGGTTCGTGATCGTGAAAACGTGTAGTGAATAGGAAAATAATTGGGAATTAGGAGTTCTACACTAATGATATTTAAATGACGAATAAAAACAAGCAATAAAGCTACGGGAACGATTAATGGGGCATGGGGATACCTACAACACAAATTATCCTAAAAACGTGAATTAAAATAAACGTAAACGCAAAATAAAAAGTGAATTTATGGCATTACTACTCCTACGGGGATGAAAATGATTTTTCTACGTGCTAAAAGACAAAAGAAAATTTTAGGAAAAAGAAAAATATTATTTTGACTTTTTATTTAATTATTATTAATTAAAAACTATTTTTAACTATTTAGATTATACTAAAATACTATTTATTATGAAATAAACTAGAAAAATAAAAATTTAATTTTTAAAATTCTAAAATAACCTAATAATAATATTAAAACAGAAAAATATTTTTTTGATTTTTTATGAATTATTATTAATTAAAAAGGATTTAAAAATACTTAAAAACTACTTTTAATTATTATAAATACTAAATGAACTTGGAAAATTATGAAAATTTTCAGATAATTCTTAAATATAATTAAAAACCTAGGAAAAATAAAATTACTAAATTCTAAACCCTAATAAGCACTTTTGGGCAAATAAGCAGTTTGAATAAGGCCTTATTTATAAGCAAATAAGCACTAGAATGCACCAAAAGCTTAGGTAAGGTGTAATATACTATGACGAACCCAATTCAGCTAAGAAAACTCAAATAAGCCTAGGCCGTAAGCCAAATTCAATCCACTCTTTTGGACAGAAACAAAGCATAAGGACCCTACTTTGAGCCTAATAATAAGCACCTAAATAAGCAGTTCAGTGCAAGGAAAAGGGGGCAAAAGCAAGATGACCTAGGATAGTACTTAAAAAACCTAAAAGCCCTAATTTATACTACCCAATTGGACACTAATTTAAGCCAAATTCAGCGGTAAAAACCTGGTCCAAAGAAAATGTGCATCAGATTCTTTGACTTTTTATTGAACCTAAAGCTTTGACTAATGTGAGTTTTAACTGATTGCTATTAATCCTAGGTATTTATTGAACTGGTTTAAGCACTAAAAACACAAGCACAAACACAAAATGTAACAGTCTTCAATTATGCTGATGAACAATAACTGCTAACACAAACAACAATGAGATTATTAAGCAATTTTGACTATTTGTTTATAAGGTGCAAGTTTTAAGACCTGAATGACTCTACTACGACCTAAGGTGACTAATAGTGCAGAAGAACAAGCATAAACTCAACTAGAACTAGTAATACTCTAATTAACCAAACACCCCTTAATAGGCTAGTTAACACTACAACTAATGATTTAAACCTAAAAGCTACTGAATTAATGAACAAAACAGATTTCTTTACTGATTTTTAAGCTAAGTGAATCACTAAATCAAGCAAATAACACAGAGAACAATAAAATGCAGTTTAAGCTAAGACAAGGCAGTAGCATTCTAGATCTGAACCATAACATATAAAAGTATAACAAGATCACCAATATGCTAAATCAACTAAGCCAAACAACAACAAGCAGAATTTAGGACCAATAAGCTATCAACTACAGATTATAAGCTAAATTATAGAAAAGAGCAGGAAGGTAAATAGAGACTTATTTGAAAATGGCAAATGCAAAGAAAGGCTATGAGATAAAGGGATAAAACTCACAGAAGCTATAGATTAGCTTTATGAGCTTATCAGGAGGCTATTAGCTTATGGAGAGCTTATATGGCCTCAGCTTATGATTTTTTTTTTAAACATTGAGAATAAAACAAACTTAAGCTATTCAAAAACTTTTAAAGAGCTTATAAGACAGAATTTAAAAGATTTTTATACTAAATTGAGCTTTAAAGTAAATATTGACTAAAACAGAATTAAGAACAAAATACTTTTTATTAAACCTTGAAACTGATTACATCAATTTTAAAAGCATTACAACAGAGCTTAGAAAACATGAACATAACATTAAACCTAATTTATCACCTAGAACCTACACTATCCTACTCCTAATGAATTTAATCAGTGGGTGAGGAGGGCTATATATAGCCTCTGAGGTGAGCTCATAGGATTCCTGTGGAAGGTTCTGGGTCTCTTTCTTCAGCCCTTCGATTCATATGTCATCACCAATCATAAATTCTGACCCTTGATCAAAATTCCACATCACCTCGACCAATCACAAAGCTTGAAGCTGCCAAGTGTACAAAAATGATGTCGACATCACTCTGACAAGTCATACCTTCCAGAAGCTATTACCTCGTACTAGAATCTTTGGTGAAAAAGAGAGGGAGCAGGGTAAACGTTTGGAGGAGATAAACAGTAAAAAGAGGAGGCGCGTATTTTTTTATCTTATTTGACTGGTGGATTAAATAAATGGGTACCGGGTTATTTTTAAAGGAAGTGGGCTTGTGTGGTTATTGGGCTAGCAGGGGGTAGAGGATTAGGGGTGTAGCGGGTTTAGGATATGAGTTATATTTGGATTGGGTTTAAAAATCTGGTTAAGGTTATATAAGATTAGGATAGTTTAGTTATAAAGTTAAGGGGTTAATTTTGACATTTTGCAAACTTCAAGGGTCTTTTCCGCCAAACTTTATAAGATGAATCCAAGGGCTATTTCTGCAATTTTGTGATTCTTGAGGGTTGACTTTGACCGTTTGAGCATAGTTGTGATCCCATATTAAGAAATCCTTCCCCGGCTTCGGCTTTAAATCCCTTTTCCATTTCTCGTGCCCGGTTTTTGTAATTTTCTCATTGATTTTGTCCTTTTCTTTAATATCCGTACCTGCATAATCAAAAACACAAAAACACATATTCTTGGCATTTATAGATTAGTTTTTGGTCTGTTTGGTCGGGTTTTGGTCAATAAAAGGTATGTGTATTAACACATACCAAGGAATCCCAATGGAGGTAGAACCCTTAGACCAAACACCAATAGAGGATATAGGTTTGAATACTTTTAGTGATGACCTTACTCTTAGTTCTATGGGATTTCCTAGTGTTGATGAACCGGAACCTCAATCTTTACACACCTTTCCATCCTTAGATTTACTTCTAGGAGACAAAAGAAGAACCAGCCCACCCATCAAACAATATTATCCGGGTAGTTTTAGGATGAAGGAAGCAATTCACTCACCCCCTTCACCTCACGTGGCATATTCACACCCTAAGGGTGTGTATCGCTACTTCCACCCGCACTTAATCCTAAGTGCAGGGAAAACCTCCCCTATTTTCGTTAAATAAGGTAGAGTCAGGCTCGTGACTCGAACAAAAACAAGCGCTTCTTGGGAGGCAACGCATGTTTTTTAATGTGTTTGATATTTTTATTTTATTTGTTTGTTTGTGTCATATATGCTTAATCATAATTGTTTTAATTTTCATGTTTCGAAAAAATTAAAAAAAAAAAGTAGAAAAAGAAAGAGAAAAACATTACGGGGTACCATCCGTTTCTTCTTTTATTTTATTGTTTAAGTCGAAATAGTGTCTTGGAAAAATACAAAAAGAGAGTCGTAGTAGTTTAATGTTGGGTCGAGTCTTGGCTTAGCAACGCCTCATTATACATGTAATTGACCAAGGCAATTGACTTGCCACCAGTAACTATCCTTTATCCAACAAAACCGTGTTTTCCATCCTCTAACACCTAACGTATAACCCTTTATAAAGACCTCTTTGATAGTTTATCCTTAGGTGGCTTACGCGCAAAATGGTGGGTAGCGTGATCCTTTCCCAAGCCTATGGTATCTATTTTCTATGCAGGTAAGTGAGTGATATTTCTCAATTTCCAATTATGATAATAAATTTTCAACACCCAGAGATGAGGGGCTATCCAAAACTTAATGTGGAGGTGCTAGTGTATAATTCCGGTGCTTATTCTGACTAAGGGAATGATCATTTGTTGTTTACATTTTATATTCGTTGTTTAAATGCCCTAGACTTATATTTTAATTGGTGGAAAGCTCAGTTGGCTTTGAGGACAAGCAAAATCCAAGTGAGGGATATTTGATAAGAACGAAAAGTGTACCGTTTTAAGCGGGTCATTTAACCCTAAATCGTTATTTATTTGGATCAATATTGCCTTAAATGTTTCTTTTCTCATTTTAGGTACTTGGGACCGTGGATTTCTGAGAATATGAAGCTTTTGGAGCTTTTTGGACCGTATTTATGGCTCAAGAACGAATAAAACCAACAAAACCATAGAAAAAAGGTCCAGGAAACATAACTCTGACGGCGTCATGCCTTAAAAAGTACGCCGGTCACAAGAAAGACATGGAGTTGGAAAATCCTAACGTGGATGGCTCCAGAAGAACTTTTGAGGAAGTTACACTGACGGCGTCAGGTGTATTTGGAAAGTAGGCCGTCAGGCCTTAAGTTAAACAAAGAGACGTCCCAAGAAGACTTTGAAGGTGACGCGTCAGGATTCAAACCTGGACGCGTCAGATTCAGATATAGAGTGACGACGTCAGAAAGAAGCTTGGAGATGAGAACCAAAGTGGAACCATCACAAGTTAACAAGACAACACAACTTGCGCGCGGAGTACTGTTAACTGTTTTGGCCATAAAATTCTTCATACGACTCGGATTTTGGTGGTTCAAAAGCCCATGCGAATAGGACGAAAAAAATCTTCGATTTGGTGGAAAACGACGGGCTGGCGCCGTCAGTTGTTAGGGGCGACGCCGTCACCTTTGCCGACAGTAAATGCCTTATAAATGAATTATAACATTCATTTATTTGTAAGCCCCAAAAACTAAGTCCGATTCTAGGGTTAGGGGTAGGTGGTTTTTCCAGCAACTAGAGGTTCCGAATCACTCCATAAACTTTAATGGTTTGTTTATTGATTCAATCTTATGTTATGTCTTCAATATCATTATTGTTGATTGGCCCTTCTTTCCAATTAATTATATGTTGCTAATTCACCTTGTGTCTACTTATGATTGTGTGAAACTTGTGTATAACTAATTAGATCTTATTGATTTCTTGTTGATGTTTGTGTCTATCTCCATCAATGAGGGCTTGTTGATGTGTGTGTCTATCTCCATCAATTAAGGCGTGACAACTTCAATAGATCTAGTTGGTTTAGTTTATAATTCTTGTTTCCTATTGATTCTTGTTTTGATTGAATGTTTCATCGATGTTAGGCTTAAGAAATCTGGCCAACCTCCTTTATGGAAACGTGCTTGAACGTCTTAAGAAACATGTAACCAATGTGTACTAGGTTATTAAGGTAGTATTTAATGCATAAGCCACTGTTTACAATCCCTATGATTGGGTGTTTAACGCATCGTTGTAGAAGGAGATAAGAGCTTATAGGATTGGGGAAGTACGTACGCCACCCCATGAATGTTTAAAGGAATACACCCGTCAATTAAAACAAGGTTTACAGTCAATAGGTAGAATTGGATAGCTAGCAAGGAGTAATACATCATAGGTAGACATGCTTCACTTTTCTTGTTGAACCTTAATTTACTTTTCTTGCACATTAGTTTAATTAGTAGTTCTTGGGTTAGTTGACTAGCAACTAATTCCGCCCACTCTTCCAATACCCGAAATTTTACTTGCTTTCCATAAAACATAAAAATACAAAAAGAATCATCCCTCATCTCTAGACCTAGTAGATAAATTTCAATCCTAACAAACACTATTCTTTGAGTTGAACGATCAATCCCCCGTACTTACCACTTCACTATACTACATCGGTCAGGTACACTGCCTGGTGAGGTTGTAAGCCTCTTGAGATCCCTCGAGAGGTAAAACCTGTTGTAAGGTCAAAAAACCACGCATCAGACAACCTTTATATTTCATGATGATGAACTTTACATTTCATATTATTACAAAAGATAGTGTTTTTTTAAGAGAGACATAAACCAATCATACGAATGGGTTCTTACCAGCCCTTCTTTGCCTTTTCATTCTTGACCATCTCATCTTAGTTGAGTCTAATCCTCTTTCTTGGTCTTCCTTGTTAAACCTCTTTATCATCTTGTAGATCATTGTTTTGAACAAGAACATCCGTAGTTGCTTGATCTAACTCAGCAATCAAATCTTCAGCTTCATCAACTCCATGGTATGGATCTTGTTGCCAAGCAACTTCATTGTCTTGTTGTTCCAACTATAGACATCCTTATATGTAGCTCACCTTCCTTACCACTTATACTAGTATCATCATCTGTGTAATACATAAAACCAAAAAAGTCATCATCCACAGAATCATCCAGCCTCTGCTCAACTGGTTCCTTTGGCATCTCAATAGGATCCTAACTTAGTTTCTCTAGGATGTTGTCCAGTGTTCGATTTAACTCTCCCACTGCCTCCTCTTGACTATCTTTTTCCTGGCTAATCTTCTATTTCATTTTGTGAGTCCCTGACTCTAACTCAACGTAAATATAGGCCAAGAGTTTTGTGAAGTCATCACTGTTATCCATTTGAAGAACTTGTGGATGAAAGTGAAATGTAACTATTGGTGGTGTTTGGTTTCTAATGAATATACTTGGCAGGTGTATGTATATGGGCAAGAAAATTAAACCACAAACTATAAGGTACACTTTAGGGTTCAGGGACCAACCGTGTAATACGATAAAGACAAAACAAACGATAACAATAACATTTATTGCTTCGACGAATAAGTCCGGGGCCATCGATGCAATAAATTTGGGACAAAAAGATATAAATACTCTTCCTGTCAGGATCAACATGGTAGAGATAACAAGGGAAATAACTAACGTTAAGTATAACGGGGCTCATAGGACCAAACGGACACCAAAAACCCGACCTTGGGGATCATCCCCGCGGATCTCATTATTTGGGGACCAAACGGGAAAACGGAGTGGAGTTCAGAGACCAACGTATAATTTAACCTATGACTTTTTGAGGATCCACATAATTTGGCCCATTAATAGAGTCAGCCTCATACACAAAATATCAACGAGAATGTGTAGAGATTCGACCTATTCTATGGAACATTATACAATGCAATCAATTACATCGAATGACCAAAATATTGATTAAGCTTGACTAAACTTCGTCAATCTTCTTGTGCTTCACTTAAGAGTTAGATCATAAAGAGCTTCTCTGTACACGAAGTTCTTGTTGTATATATTACATGTATTGCTATTAGATAATTAAAAAATAATATAAAATATGAAATGTACAAAACGATACCGTAAACCTTTTGATCGTAAAGACTCAAAAGAAGAAACAAACAAGGAAAATGTCGAGGCCTGTGATCCTCACAGTTTCCTTAAGACAGATTCGTCCAATCCACGGTGCTTGAGAATCGTGAACGTCTATCTCCCAAGATACAAAAACAACAGATAATCTCGTTAACACAAACGAGTTATCAAGGCGAACCAAAAATGTGTCTTCCCTCTATTACAAACGGATACATAGAAAAATATGAATGTAACAAAATGAGAGGAGTGATCAAGTTGTGTTTTTCCGGTGTTCTTGAAATGAAAGAATGAGCCTCAATATATAAGGAATTGGAATGGAAGAAAACGGTCACAATTAATTAACACAATTAATTTTACTAATGTCTCATGAATTAAAAAAAAACCACAAATTAATTTTATTCTTAATTCTCATTAGTATACATGATGACAAAATCAATTGTCATTCAACACATTTGACCATATTTTCCAACAATCCCCCACAAGAATGAAATTGATAAGGGAAACAAATCTTAAGGACACGAAGTTGTAATAGAGTTTTGCAATTGATATTTGCATAGGATATGTAGGTGTTACATTTTGAACCTTCCCTCGTGAAATATACTTAGACTCCTAGTAGCCAGTAGAACTAGATGTCTGTGAACTGTCTGCTTTTTGTGGAGACGACAATATATATTCACACAAATATCTCCTTGACACATTTTGGTTCTCATAGTTATGTTCTTTATGGTCATGAATATTAGCCTGGTTCTGCGGGAGCTTTTAAGAATTGCGCCCCCACCCCCATAATTCCCTTTGAAGCGACCCCACTTCTCTCCCACATAGGCGATTCTCCATTAATCATTAAGAGCTAATGCTTAACCTCATATTGTCACTATTATAGGAATGGACTAGGAATTTTACTAACTCTCTTAAATGAATACGGAGTTTATTACTCCCCCACAGTGACCTCAGTTTATACAAGTAGGTTGTCCTATTGAACCCAGATCTAGGGATCTTCGGTCAGCTGGGTTAGGTTTTCCTTCATATAAACTTTTCAAGGGCATTAGTCCCGTTCCTCTTCACGACTTGCTAACTAACTCTCACATTTAGTATTTCACAAGCGGATCCGCAATGTTATTCTATGACTTCACATTGTCAATAGGGATAACCCATGCTGAGAGTAGCTGTCGTATCGACATAATATGTTTGTATAAATTTGAGTTTCATTCAACTCTCAATATATCATGCTCTAGCTAATTCTTGAGTATTCCCACTAGGCAAGAACTTCATTTTTGTTGATGTCTTTTTGAACTCTAGCTAGGCCATAGTCCCTCACATGGAATTTATCTCATGAATTTTTTTGTAGAAAGGTTCTCTCTTTCAATGTATTAATCTTGCATATAAGATTTTTCTCACATGGATATGACATCAAGATCATTAGTAATTTGTCACTTCACAAGTTTCATACTAGTGTGTGCACACTTTTTGAATGTCTTATGTTAATTATTTTCTGTATCATAATTAACATATCCCAAATCTAGCATGCTATAGACCAAGGAATCAAGCGTATGACAGAAGATGCATCATTCTGATTACTCATAGCTTCATTTACTAACATTCTTCTTTTAGAAAAATCACCACCTTAAACCACACCTATTTTAGGAGGATCCAATAAGCTATATGTGTAAGTCCTACACTTATAACATGTCATTCCAATTCATTATATGATTATCACAATTTATTATGTGATTATAATCACATAAAATCAATGTGTAATCATTTTACACAACCAGAATTTGTCCAACTTAGCGAATGGACAATAGCCCACATTGGATAACAATCACACTGTTCAAGTTAGTTACATAAACCAACGTAGTTCGTTGTCATCTATATTTGTGTTCTTCCTTGACATTTCACAATGTCCTACATGGTTATATTTAACACATAGTCATTTCTTACATATGACAAACCGTTCGATTATTAGCAATTTGAGTTACAACAAGTCTTGATGATTATTCATCATTTTTGGAATAACAACTAATTTGATTATTCGCAACAATATTCACAACAGAATATTTGCAACATCCAAACTTTCAATGCTCGATACAAAATCGAGTGACTTGTTTATTCTCATGTTACATAATTAGTTGCACAAAACCGCACCAAACAACTTTAAATAGGCACTACTTTGCCACATTATTTTGCACCAATTGAAACAAACAATTTCGCGTTGAACGTTGTACAAAATATCACATAATTTTGTATTATAAAACCAAAATGTTGTACCAAACAACATCCAATCACCACAAATATCAACACAAATATATATATATATATATATATATATATATATATATATATATATATATATATATATATATATATATATATACACCGCTTGGAAAAAATGTTGTGCTAAAATACAAACTGCGATCATCTGATTTTTCCGTTTAAGCTCAACAACTTTTTATTTTTTATTTTTTTTCCGAAATCAAGTTTAAGATGTTTCATTGTTACCTAATCACCGAGGAAAAAAATTGGTGCAAAACTCATTTGTTACCATGCGAAAAACACATTTTTCATGACATCGCGATTGTGACAACATACCAGTCCAAACTGAAATGATGTACCAAAATAAATAATGTGACCAAATAGTTCACCCATTTAAGCTCAAAATTTCCAAAAACAAGTTTAATGTCATAGACGAGCTCTATAAAAATTGGGCTCAAACATTTGTTTACCACGTGAACAACGCATTTCTCATAAATGCGCAGTTGTGACAACAAATTCTCCAAAATGAATTGTTGTACCAAAATACTTTGTGACCAAAAGGTTCACCTATTTTGACTCAAAGTTTCCAAAAATCAAGTTTAAAGTCTTAGGTTGTAGCATAACGGAATTGGAATCAAAACTCATTCGTTTACTATGCGAACAATGCACTTTTTCCCACAAGTGCTTAGTTGTGATAATAAATATTTTGGATTCCAAATAACACTAAAATTCTCATCGCAAGAATGAGTTTAATCATCATAAAACTAATATTAGTTACGCAAACTAGTGTCATAACAAAATTTCACCCAACATGCTTTGAGCACTCTATTTATCTGTCAAAACGTAACGATAAACGAAACCACAAGAAAATAATAGTTTATCTTTAAAATAAGATTTCAGAAAAACTACCCTTCTTCTTTCATGATATCAAAATCATGTTAGCAAGTTCCAAAAAGGTGTATGGCCAGTTGCTACGTAATAGTGTCATTTATTGATCAATAGGCGTTAATATTAATGCAAAAATGAATTTCAACAAGGGAGATGATATGTACACAATACATTTTTACTTTGTACACATAATTTTGCTTGTTCCCACACATCAATTTACTTGTGACCACACATCAATTTTATGTGTGCAAAATAAAAGTGTATGTGTACATATCATCTCCCTTTCAACAAATCTAACTATCTTATAAAGCATTTAGGCTTACTAAATATAGAAATACTTAAAATTAAGCATTACATATTTTAATGCTAAAGTACAAGTAATATCAACACAATTAGATATTTAATACATTAAAATCAATACAATTAGACATTTACAAGTTTTGTAGCTACATGTACACGCCACTTTCGGCCATTAATGGCCTAAAAATTAATGCAAATCATAAAATTCAACATTACACCATTTAATGCTAAAGGTATAAGTAATATCAACACAATTATACATTTAATGCCTTAAAATTCAGCATTACAACATTAAATTAAAACATAATTAATACTTTAAAATACCACATTACTTAAAAATACAATTAGTTATTCACATTGTACAACCAGTTAAAATCATAGCTATTAAATTAAATACAACTAATTAAAATACCCACTTTCTAAAAAGTACAATAAAATTTTCACAATGTATAATCTAAACAAGCTACAACATAATCCAAAATATAAAATAATTAAATACACTAATTAATGTTATTTTTAAAACACCCTTAAAATAAAAAGTACATATTATTATACATATTGTACAAACTAATAAAACACACAAAAGTTTATACAATCTAACAAGTTGATGGTACATATAGTTTTGAAAAC
>LBNU01013297.1:165996-212165 GCA_014162995.1 Artemisia annua
ATATAAACTTGAATTTTTTTTTTTTTTTTTTTTTTTTTTTTTTTTTTTTTTTTAATTTCTACCTTACACTTTACATGTATTATCGGAACATAAACATCAACCAATTTAGTTCATACTGCACATGTTAATTATTTCTCAAAGACACTCTTTAACAAGAAAGAAAGAAAGAAAGAAAGGCCATACCAATGAACTCTTCAAATCAATTAACAAAACAAGGAAAATTGCTCAATCTGAGTGGTTTATAGAACAAATATAAAATTACAATTTCTTTCTCCATTCCATAAATGAAACAACATATACCTTGTTATTTTCCCTTTTTCTTATATCAATGAACCATCCATATAGACTCAGTATATATCTATTCATTACTCAATAACTCTCATGTATACTTGTGACAATAATGAAGATTATATGTAACCTTTTAAGATACTAAAAACGTTCAACAGTCAATGATTCATATGTAATTTATGAATAGCTACTTTTACAGCAACCGAATCAAACTAAAACGGATTTAGTTTTATTTGTCAAAAAAACACTATTAATAAAATAATTTCAAAGATCAAACTTCATTTTGTTGTTTCTCGCATGCACAATTGTCTTTAATAGCAACACAAATAATCTGTCTTAAGATTGTTGTATATATTACGTGTATTGCTATTAGAGATAAATAAACAATAATATAAAATATGAAGTGTAGAAAACGATACCGTAAACTTTTTGATCGTAAAGACTCAAAAGAAGAAACAAACAAGGAAAATGTTGAGGCCTGTGATGCTCACAGTTTCCTTAAGACAGATTTGTCCTCTCCATAGTGCTTGAGAATCGTGAACGTCTATCTCCCACGATATAACAATAACGGATAATCTCGTTAGCACAAACGAGTTATCAAGGCGAACAAAAAATGTGTCTTCCCTCTATTACAAACGGATACATAGAAAAATATGAATGGTAACAAAATGAGAGGAGTGATCGAGTTGTGTTTTTCCGGTGTTCTTGAAATGAAAAAATAAGCATCAATATATAAGGAATTGGAATGGAAGAAAACGGTCACAATTAATTAACACAATTAATTTTACTAATGTTTCATGAATTAAAATAAAACCATAAATTAATTTTATTCTTTCTTTTTTTAAAAAGGCAACATGTTATAATGAAAACCCGAAAGGGAAAAAACAATACAATACAAGGCACCCAACCTCAAATAATTAAGATAATTAAAGGAGGATAGGACCCAAGAGAACACAATAAACACATTACTTTTATTCTTAATTCTCATTAGTATACATGATGACAAAATCAATTGTCATTCAACACATTTGACCACATTTTCCAACAGTTCTACCTTTATTAAGCTTCGTCAAGAGTAAGATCATAAGGATCTTCTCCGTACACAAAGTTCTACCTTTATTGAGCTTCATCAGATTAACGTAGAAGCCTATCGGTCTATACAACTCAATAATATGTTACAAGCTCAAGTTGGTAAACCCGTATAAACCACAAAAATTAAGGTTATTGACCTTTCAAATATTACTCACGCTCAGTCTAACATATAAGTTAACAAAAAAAACTCCTTATCACGTCTCTAACATGTATCAGAAATAAAACATCCACCAAACAAGATCCATTGAGAAAGACTTTACACTTTAGAGTAAACCCTCGTTCTAATTTTGATAAAGGGTTTAATTTATTATATGCAATGTACTTGACGATACAATGCTATCATTTCTATAGTCCAAAACAATATTATAGTTTTTCGCATTCACACCTTTTCCACGACAAGTGATAATATGTGCCTGATGATAGGGATACCGATACTGATAGTGATAGGGAAGAGAGAATACTTTAATCTTCCGCATTAGATAATATTGCATGTATTAATACAATGTAGAAATCAACCAACTGGGCTAGCTCAGTTGGCCACCAAGATTTCTTAGGGGTTTGGGGAGGGGATGTTTGGCTAAGAGAGGTTTCAAGTTCGAGTACCACCTGAGACTTTTACCCCTTCAGGCGGAATAGGAGGAAGTACAGGCGGAGTTCAGGGTCAGCATACTGCCCAATTGGATGTCACTGCTACCTGAACAATTAACAACTAAGCCGTTCTAAAAAAAATGTAGAAATCAAATGGCTTGTGTCCTAATGGTATTCTATGTGTAAGAATGTTCCTCAACCAAATGGTTGTGTAAATATTATGAGATAGTTAATCGCCTTTCATAAAAAAATAAGAAAATTACTCCGTATGTCATATCTTTAAACGATTTATATTTATTTGTTTCTCTTGATATGTTTTAGTGTGGATCGATTGAAAATATTCGGGAGCTTTTAACAGAGGAATAGAGCTAGAAAATAGGCTTAGGGTGCGTTTGGTATGCTGCCATGAATCAGAATGGGTATGAGTTTGATAGTAGCGATGGGCCCCTCACCTATGATAGATTGATTCCTTGCTCTTTTGTGGTATATGAAGTATAGAACAAATCTATTATTCATTCCCATAATAGTGGGCCCTCATCTTAAACAAACATTATTTATCACTTTCATAGTCAGGCTGCCCACAGTAAGGGTCACGACCGAATCGGTCGACCCAAAAGTACTCGGTCATCCTTTCTTTGGCTACTCGGTCGCGACCGACTTGGGTGTGATTTTCCAGCAACATTGGTCGAGGTCACGACCGATAACACACACACACATAAAAACAAAATCACACTTTCTAATTAATATATTAAGGTCAACTTTACTGGGGCACCGAATCGTTTGCAGGTCGCTGGAGAGAGAAAGCTGACGTGGCAGGAAAAAATGGGGGGATTGACCCCCCTTACTGTGGGCAGCCTCATAGTTTCATTCCCATAGTGGTATACCAAACGCACCCTTATTATCACAGCTAAATGATTACTTAGAAAAGAAATTAAGAGAGAAGGAAATTCCATTCAAAACTAGTTATAAAATGCTCTGAAAATTAGTGCATTTTAGGATTCATCAAATCTCGTTATATTTGAATTTTGCTTATCCTCAAGCAAACTTAAGCAATCCACTTTTCAAGACTAATTTTTAGGATCATAAAGCAAGACCAAAATCAAACAAATTAGAAACATTAGCCTAACTTTATCATGACTCATTACCAAGCTTTCAAAATATACACAAATAGACTTCTCACAATAGATAATTTATAATTCACTCATCCTCATAACGAGTAAGGGAATAAATAAATGATGATAATAAAGCTCACAAGCCCAGTTATAATCAAACAAACAATATAAGCTTGATAGAGAATCAAACCTCTATCACTTTGCGTAAGCACCTAGAATACAAGATCAAGAAGTCTTTTGAAAGGTTCTAACGTTAGACTTACATTAAGGAACAAAAGGTTAAGGTTATGGGAATTTTACTAGATGAGGATTAATCACTTAAATGATCACATGAGGCGTTTCTAAAATCTGAAACAAAAATGAAACTAAACACCGACTCTTTTTATATTTTTCTGACTCTTTCTTGACTTATTAACAACAGCATGGTGGAAGTCCGTGTGTTTTTTAAATTACACATTTTACCCTGCCATACTTGATCTGCTGAATAAAAACATATGATGTGGTGTAAATTCGTAAAGATTTTAGGGGTCATTTACCCCACTATTTCGTGCATTTAATGTTATTTTATCTTTATTATTGCTTAAAAGCCGTTCTATTTGGGTTTTAGGTCTTGGATTTTTGCTGAAAACGTACAAATTTTTGCTAATCAAGGTATTTACATGTATGATTTATATAGGAGTAAGATACAACATGTGCAATGTATACTATTTGTTTTTTTGTAAACCTACGAGTTTGATTATATGTAGTAAATTTGTTTAACGAACTTATAAAATTACTAAAATTAATTGTGACTTATAATCATTAATTCAAAATTAGATTATTACGAAAATAGTTAGCTTTAATTGTTTGTACCATATGTATAACATTCTATCCTTATTAAAATCTCTTTTAGTTTTTTGCTTTAAAGTGTTGCACATCAAGCCTAGTTAGTACTAGTAGTATTTAAGATAAAAACATGTATGCTTTATATAAAGAGTAAGAAGTTTTTTTTTTTTTTTTTTTTTTTTTTTTTTTTTTTTAAAAAAAAAAAAAAAAAAAAAAAAAAAAAAAAAAAAAAAAGTCTCTTTCTCCTTTATGTGTGTGACTGCCAATTAAACTTTATTACATGAAATTTATGGAAATAAATTATTTAAGCACACGTTTACATGGTGCTTTCTTATTATTATTATTATTATTATTATTATTATTATTATTATTATTATTATTATTATTATTATTATTATTATTATTATTTATTTTTTTTATTTTTTTTCAAATGTTTATGTTATTTTAATTGGCATAATCTTTAAAGATGTGATGAATTTGATTTGATTGTAAAGAATACCGTATGTGACTTTTGACAGCTTAAAATGATGTCAATTTGGTATTAACGATCTGGTTGGTTTATAAGTATTGTTGGAGTATGATTTGGATTTGGTTTAGGATTTGGATTTAAGGTAAGTTTAAGAGAGAGAAAATATATTTATTTAAATATATTTTAAATAAAAAATATTATTTAAATAGCTAAAAAAAAGAATGTGAGAAAATGTATAAAGTGTCCCACGGAGTTAATGTAAACCTAGCTTCTTGGTAGGAATTTAGAAAACATTTATTTATGGGTTTTGAAAAATGAGAAAACTCAATCAAACAATAATTTTTTGGACTCATGCACAAACCCTTCACTTAAACCCACCAACCAAATGGACCCTAAGGCTAGGCACAATAAGCCTCATGACCGAGTCGGTCGAGCACTAGCCACTCGGTCGGCCTTGTTGTTTGAACTCGGTCGCGACCTTAAAAAATGAGAAAGATACTCCCACTCTCAACCTCGACCGAGTGGTTTACAAGTTTTTTTTTTTTTTTTTTTTTTTTTTTTTTTTGATCCTTTTGGCAAGGGTTAAAAAAACTTAAACCGTTTACACACTATATACCACATTCAAACATTACTTATATTAATACACGTTAAACTTAAAATACGAACTACAGCCAACATGAAACATAAACTACGATAGTTAAACATTAAACTAAGAAACGGAAATTAAAACCCATAAGAAGTACTACGATTAAACTAAACTACGAATCAATAAAACTAATCATTCGACACATAGCCCTCGTGACTCGAAGCACTCGAATCGTCCTCACTCGTTGGCACACGGTCTATTCCATTTTCTATTCGCCATGCACAACGAGCGTTTCTCCGAGCCTGTTTACCTCTTAAGTACTCCTCACGAGCTCTTCTCTCACGTTCTTCCTCTGCTTCAACACGTAACACTTCTTGCATATCTTGCTCATACAGTTCTTCATCAGTCAACACACGTGCATTGGGTTGGTTTTTGTGGTGGATAGTTTGTCGGTGGATTGTTCACCGGTTGATCGGGTTGTTGTTTGGAATACCGGAAATATGACTTCCGGTGGAGTGTTCACCGGTTCATTTGCTAGAAATTGCTGGGAGAAGTCGTGTTCACTTGGGAATTGTTGAGAGAAGTCACGGTGAGTTGGGAATTGTTGCGAGAAGTCACGGTGAGTTGGGAATTGTTGTGAGAAGTCTTTGCGAGACATTGGTTGAGAATTATGTGTGAATTGTGTGAGCACTAATGAGCTGTGAATGGGTGTTAAATAAGCTCATAAAAAAATCCCGCCCATTGATTTGAACTTTAAATTCAAAAAAATCACGCCCACCCACTTTTGAATTTTAAACGTTTAAAACAATCCCGCCCATGTATTTGAATTTTAAATGTTCAAAATAATCCCGCCTATGTATTTGAATTTTAAACGTTTATACACCCCTATATAAATCATACATTATCATACAATTTTGCATACACTTCACTTTCTTAAGCATACACTTCACTTCCAAATCATTTCACAATATAATCTTTGGTTAATGGAAGAAGAGAGCTTGCTAGCTAACGTATGACTTGCTGTTAGCGAATCTACAGACCTTGTGAATGAACGTTCTTTTTGGAATGCCGTTACACAAAGGTTCAACGATGAGACTAATGGTGAGCACCGTAAGAAAACTAGTATTATGGCTCAATGGAAAAGAATCAACCTAGAATGTCTTAGGTATAATGCTACTTACAAAGAGTTGGTACGTACAAGTGAAGACCCTTGTCGTCTCAGCAATGCAAACCGAATTTATTTTGAACGCTATGGGAGAGGGATATACTATCAACATGTGTGGTTCATTCTGAGAAACACACATCCATGGGAAGCACACCAGCCGTAATGGTGTTTTATGTTATGTATTTCCGTATAGTGTTTTATGTCATGTGTTGTCATGTATGTTTGCGTTTAATTTTTAGTTGTTTAATTCCGCATCGTTTCGTTTATGTAATGTTTACGTTTTATTAATGAAATTAATGTTTTATTAAGTTTTTAGTTAAAAAACGAAAAGAAAAAAAATTGAACTTGGTCGCCCTTATTGTGGCACTGGATCGCCTGCAGGTCGCTGGAGAAAGAAAGCTGACGTGGCAGAGAAAAAGAGAGGGATTGACCCTCCTTATTGTGCCTAGCCTAAGAGATACACCCTGTCTATAATAATCATTCATTAATTGAATTTAACTTGCCCCGACAAACTTTGTGTATTTAATACATGGGTTTTGTTATACAACGAGCATGATAGCCCGCGCGTTGCTGCGGGGGCGCTGCGTTGATGCTTAGAACTTTATGATTAACTATTAAGACATTCTATGAAGCCCGTTGGTACGAAACATATACCATCGTTACATGTTTCTTAAATTCACAGCAATTCCTTTGCAAGCACATACAAATTCTTATACAATCAATTAGACATATTGTTTGTTTGGTTGATATAACCATACATTATCAAGTGGAACCAAATGAATTTAGCTAGGCAACAATAAGGGAATTATTAATAGTACATATATTCGTCTTTGGGAGTACCAAAATCTATCAAACCTGGATGTGTGATGGCACCAATATCCATTGGCGCAACTGCTGTTGCCTTAGTTTGCTTGAAACAATACCAAGGAACCTGCCATTTGCATTTTCAAGAGTTGCGCCGCGTGTGCATGTGCTTCTTTCCTTGTACATTGGGTGTCAATACATATCATTTCAAGAAAATGGTTGATGTTTGCGAAAGTAGCATACCTGAATCAAATGGTTGATGTTTCAGGCTACATTTAGATAAGGTGTCAATAAACTTCAATGCATGAAACGCTACCTGCAATCATCGAACATGAGCATAAGACTTCTATTATCTACCAATAAGAAAGTCGAAAAGAGTTGCTAATTTTATTAGAATACACCAAAAGAATCACTAACATTGGGCTTTGCAATTTATCCATAGAATCATTAATGAGATTAAGGCATGAAGCTACAAATTATATTTGATTTTGTATCTTACCCGAATATATCAAAGGTTCCAAATTAACCCGGTGTATGTTTAACGCATACAAACTAATAACTTGCTTCTTATAAAGATTAAGTTTTTTGTGGAAAAAATGTAATGTAATTATGCTATAACCACACATATAAACACACAACACGATGAACATATTTCTACCTGACAAAGAACATCGATAGTACTCTGTCCACCCCTCTCCAGCGACAACTTCACCCCAAACTTCTGCACATCTTCCCTACTTTTCACAACTTCAACCCAAACTTCTGCACACTACTCTTCACATCCCATTGTTGTATTTCTTTTTTTCTTATTCCAATTTTCATATAAGCTTATAAGGCTGAGTATTCCAAACATCGCCTACATTTTTAGAGACCTAAAAGGTCAAATATTCGTTGTTAGCCCTTTGATATAAAATGTGTCTTAATTGACTGGTCTCAAGTGAGAAACCTTCATATATTCCTGAGAAATCCATAAAGAACAAAAAATAAAAAAATAAAAAAAATGCAATTTCTTTGTTTAAATATAGAAAATAAGCAGTTTCATTCAGAGGTGTAATGTAAATATAGTAAAAAAAAATGAGTTTTTAACTTATGCAAATGAATCAACCTATAACGTAAATTATGTATAAAGCAACATACCTTGAATGTGTTTCTCAAGCATGGATGTTCACTTCTTGTACGGTGGGATTCAATTAATAGTTGGTTGAGGCAGGATATTGATGTAGTTCCCCACTTTTCCTATTATAGCATAAAAAGGGTCGGTACAGAAGGTAAAAAGAGCAGGTATTCAGTTATTTTATGGCCAATGTAGAGTTGGTTGATTTAAGGCGTTGTAGTGTTAGTGGTTCCAATCGGTGAATAATGGGTATTGGACCACACCTGTTGTATACAAAAGGCCGCATAGAATGTGCCTATAAGAAAGCTTCTTTAAACTAAATAATGAGCGTATTAGGCGTGGGAGCTTGAAGTTCTATATATTCAAGACAAACAATGAGAAACGAAAGCACATTGTATCAAATCCTAAATGTAAACCATACTTCAAACTAATGATAAGTTTAGATAGAAACATAGAATATACACTAAATGTAGTCATTTGTTTGAATTCCCAGGTGTTCAACAAAATAAGTGTAGTTTAAAGATCCATACTAATGTACCTAAATTATGACAATTTGAACATTCTTCAATAATGATATCAAAAAAGCTTGTAGCGTTTCTCAACCCGAACTCATTTGACACATTTCTTTTCAACTCATTTATGTATTTGACACATTTGACTTAAATAAAACTCAACTCACATCAGGCCATTTTTAATGGGATGAGTTAAAATAAGTTACATTTAACACACTAACACAAAATTCTATGTACCATATAACCATTTTTTGAGCGCGTTTACCTGTTCACCTAATTTATTTTTTAGTCTTTTTTTATTCAATGCATATAAATCACATAAAACACAACGCATATGAACTCATTCATTAGTAAATCTAAGTGACTTGCACAAAACATGATGCGTATCAACTCATTTAGTAAGTGGGTCAAAACAATTGCATCTAAACCGATAAGAAAGTCACATAGCAATATCAATGTTAAGAATATAAAAGGAACCAAAGACTTAATTAGCATAAACTTAGTTGTAAAGACTAATAAATATTTTGATTCTACCCCTTTTGACTAACAATTAACACCACTATTATAAACCTGGTGAGTAACATTGGCACAAAATTAGTGTTTAGACCTATTTTCCTAAATTAACCATATTCAAACCCGAAAACGTCACATAAACCACAAACTAAAAAAAAAGAAAGAAATAATGGCTCAAATCATGATAACTTACTCGCTGAAGAACATTCATATCCAACTTTCACTTGTTCTTCCTCTTTACCACTTCAACCTATAATCCAAAAACAACATAAACTTTACCACTGCCGAATATAATGAAATCCAACGGGAACCCAAATCATAAAAGGGAACAAAACCACTAAATCCTAAAACTTTTTAAAATATCAAGATGAGGATGAAAAAAAAACAGAGCATGACAATTTAATAAACATTAAGTTTTGATCTTCGAAGATTCACACCTTATCATTTTTCACCATCTCATTCAGCATCTCATCTTTCATATTGGCATAAAAAAATTAAATCATCAACAACAATCTACAATAATAAAAACAATAAACCATAATCAAAGAAAACTCCTAATAAGGTGGGTACCTCCTTTATTGATCTCGTCGGAATCGTTGCCACACTTCCATCGCCAAGTCTGCCGCATTTGCATTCCATCAGATCTAAGAAACCCACCTTTTTGGTGGTTTTGATCGAATCATATCATCATTTTCAAAGATAGGATTGTGTGTGTCTGATGTTTATTTGATGACGGAAAGAGATAAGAAAGTGAGTGTGTCAGTGTGTGGTTTTTTTTTGGTGTTAAAAGTGGTTTCTAGAAGAGAGAGTGATATTTCTGTGAGAGAGAAAGGTCGAGAAGTGTTTTTTTGCTATTAGTCAATAGTATAGTAGTACAAAAGTTGTGGACAGATGGTATTTTTTTGGAGGTAGCTACAGTTTTGAGGGATACACTTGGTATATTTTTAGATGTGTCGTACATGGATCAAGTGAGTTTTAGCATTCCAATGTAGATTAAGGCCTATTTTCAGTTGATTACACCAAAACGGGCTATGAACAGTTAGTATACCATGCAACAAACACCAATGAAAATGTGACAGCATGTAACTTTATTGCATAACCTACCTCGTGATTGTTAAACAAACATGAATCAACCAATCAGTGAGCACATTATTTTCAAACGGAGGCCTTAAAAATTTATTAATGATCCCGTTACATTTTGGGTTTTAGTATATCTTATAATTAGTCAATACAGTATCAAGGAGTATTTGCCTTTGATGACAATTAGTATTTTACTCAACGAGTTGCCACAAAAAGGGGAATAACTGACATGAATCTGAATTTTAAATGTACAATAAATATATACCAACATATAACTTAAAACGGAATGAAATTTTAATAAAAAGTTCATAAACTTCTAGTAATAATTGGTTTAAGTCAAAAGGAAACTTTCTGGAGTTTAGAGCTCACTTTTTTTTTGAACAAAAGTTTAGAGCTCACTTTGACTACAAGGCTTATTAAACTTGAAAGACCAGACAATAATTACAAGTACCCATGTTCTTGTTTTTGAAACTGAATAATTATCTAAATTCCATTCTTTCAGCTCTCACGTGGTGCTTTATACCATGGTAATTTACATCAAAACATCCCTTAAGTTATATCTTAAAACAAATAGTCTACATAGTTTATTCAAGTGACTGAAAGTCGCTTAAGAAACCTATAAATTCTGATATGGAATCTCAGTTTTGAGCATTATCTCACATGACGTAAAGGGTTGCATTATCTCGAACATATTTCACAACCAAAATTAGTAAAGTTTTACAATTATGTGTATCTTTCAAAATTATTTAGGAAAGTATTTTCTTACGTGTTAACAGCCCATGTTGTTTAATATATACAAGATTTGCAATTGAATGATTTGAAACTACCCAATATTTGCCTAAAACATTTTCAATGTATATCTTTTTTGAAAATACCGATTTGTTTATAATTTTTCCACTCCACTCGTCAAATATATACATGATTTGTAAAGTTGTGATTTGGTCTAAGTTGACTTTGTTAATTGTCTATATCTTTTCCTACTTTGAAACAAATTATGGACAAATTTGGTTGCTTGATTATATATTTGCCTAAATTAATGGTCATTCTATTAAATGTGTCTCCAACAATAAAGAACTTGCATAAATTTGTAACCAAAGAATGCTAAGTACATCAAACTAACATTTTATGTTAGACATATTTTCTTACACATTACTCAAACATGAATCAAAGGAGTTGGTTCTTTTAGATATTTGCAGCTAGAAACTCAGCAAAGATAAACGTTGATTGAAAGTAGTCAAAAAGGTGTCGTATACCCTCCCTCATTCACCCTATAGTCTCTGTAGCATGTACACATTGGGCCGCAATGAAGGTGGCAGCTGAGGCAACAAACATGTGTGTTGGGCCGCAATGTGTGTTGTTGCCATGTGCTTGTCTTTTCTGCAACATGTGTTAAACCAAATCACACTACAACATCAATTTACCACCTATGATATATTACACAAACAAATTGAAGCAAAGAGCCAAATAACATCACCTTTTCCGAGTCCATAACAGCAAGTGAGCTTTGTCGTAGATGAATAGACTAACTGATTATATGACCTCCATCATTAGAAGCTGTGTATCAGACATTATAACTAATCACTGCAACTTTAATTTGCACTAATTTGACAATCAGTTCCATAACACTTTTCTAAACACCTCCGTTTTTTCTACCCAAGACGTTTGAGCTGAAAAAGAAAAAAGGCAATAATTAGACTCACCCCGCAACATTTTAACTGAAAACGAAAAAACAACAGTTAGACTCAATCCTAGACGTTTTACCCAAATGTTTTCCTATGTGTCGCCTATAGAGGCTGGCCACTTACAGACACGGGCATCACGTAACTGTTCAGGCATTACACGATTATGTTTCAGCGTCAGTTGTAAGTATAGGCTGCATGTTGGCAGTCTTATTCATCGCTGATTTAAAGAACTCCTTGTCCATATAGATGTTACTGGAACGAGTGGCTGCAACACATACAAAGAAAAAATTGGTTTAATGAGATCACATGTATTAATGTACAAAAGCTGAATTTCTTTAATAGAAAGAAAAGAAAAAGAAAAAGTGACATATAATGAATAACTTAGATGATCATTAAAGAAAAATAGTATTAATAAACTTGCATAAGGAGCTTACAACATCATTGACCTTTCGTCGTCCTAGTTCTTCCACACTGATTTGACACAAATAAGCTCTAAGCCCATAAGCCATTTCAATACTATAGAAAGCCAATTGTATTCTAAGAACCCAAGCTTACTGAAACACAACCTAAATGCAATTAAATTAGATACACATCCTAACACCCCATTACCACCATGAATATGAAGCCGGCAATTAATAAGTAGGGAAAGTATCGGTTTCGTGGTTCTAATTAGCCTAAAAAACAGTAGCAATCTGTATAAAGTTCGCCAATTTATAGATTCTTTTATAACTTTCCCTTTAGTTTTAGACTTCAAAGAAGGAATCTTAACACAAAGATTCGTGTCGCATAAACAATTCAAAAACAAACTTTTCGTAGCAGTCATAACTTGATTTCTATGCTCACTGTTAGTCAACAATTCAAGTTCAATTCATTTTCTTGCTGGTTATTTTTTAAACACATTCTTATTTGTTTAAAAAATCTAAATATTGTTAGATAATACGTGGTAGACATTCAAACAAATAAGACTGTCTAAAATTACCACACTGCTTACGTACCTTGATTTTTCTGTCCATCTTTTTTGATGTATGTCCTGTACCCTTCATTTCCTTACTGGGGGCAGTTTGATCTTTTCCATCCCTATCCACCTACAAGAAATCAACAATTATTCAATAACCAAATAAATGACACTCCAGTTCATATCCACCTACAAAAAATAAATGACATTAAATTTATATTGATCTAACATAAAGAAACGTGGTGCAATTATATATTCATGACAAATGCAAATATACATGAAAAAAAAAACCTCAAGAAATAGTTTCTGCCAAACAATTTGTAACAACCAGTTCCACATTTATATGAGAAGAGAAAAGTGAACCCCTTATAAGTTATAAGCTTGAAGTTATAGGCTACCGATACCACCCTGGTTTAGTCCATTGCTTTTGGCTTTAGGGCGTTACACAGAATGTCATACACTTTGTAAATGAAGCAACTAAGTTACATTCCCAAGGCGAACTTAAATTACTCAACATAAAATAGAAGCAAGTGAATCCTTTCCGATATACATCACTCGATATAAAAACCCATGGCACTAAAAGTTGGGGATATACATGTGCATCTTTATACATGTTATTTAATAATTTATACAGACAACTTGTGGTACACAACTACACACTAAAGACCAAAGTCCCACAGATTCGACTACAACTACTTTCGCTTAAGCATCATTAGTCCAAATCATCATTCAAGATAATTTGTTCAGCATTTTCAACATCAAGTTCTATTAGCATTACCAAAGGAGTATTCAGATTTATTTTTCAAAAGGCTATGTTTTGCCTATAAGGAAACGCACACAATCACATTTTCCAAATCGTTTTCTAACTATCTACTCGCAAGTGCAATAATCAAATAACCTCCAACGCAATACCAAAAAACGAACGATAAAAAAACACAAACCTTAACAAGGTGAACAACCTCCTTAAGATCAAGCGCAACTTTCTTCCCATCACCCTTATCCTCTGTTTTCTCAACCTTAACCAAAACCGGAAAGGGAACCTTTTGCTCCTCTTCTTGACCCCGAAACACCCGTCTCATAACCCGATTCTCGGCTTTAATCTTTCTCCTCTCAGCCTCCAAATCTACACCGTCACCCTCACCATCACCACCCACCCTATCCTCTGGTAAAGGTGCCACCTTTTGCCCATAAGAAACAGGGGTATTAAAATCCCTAAAAAACCAGAAATTACCAAGCAAACAATAAAGAAACTTGGAGACCTGCTCACATAAAGTGTGCACTGCCATATCATAACATTTGAATCTGATTCAAAATATCTGAAGCATGTTACCTTCTGGCGGACACCTTTGTTGGTTGACAGTTTGTTATTGCATATGGTTGACGTGACCAGAAATGGTTTCACAAAGCTGACCATATTGTGTGTAACCCGGCGTTCTCATCTTACGTCATAGTCCATTGTTAAAGGCCGAAGATAACTTGTTGCTGGTATCCTGCTGCCAACGCGGCCAACAACCATCTCCACTGTAAATATCAGAACCAACAAAAGGATTTCCCAACACAGAAGCTTTGTTCCCATGTAAACCACTACAACCCTTTGTTGTTCCTCTATTGATACCTGTGACAACAACTGTCAGCATATTGGTATTATCTCATGTGAAATTGCATATGTAAATGCATAACTAAAAAGTAATCATTCAATATAAACGCGACAAATCTAGTCATATTTTCTGGTCTAACAAAAGGTGTTAAATCTTGTTAAAGAACTAATACTTTGACATAAAAGAGCCAACTTTTCAAATAAACCCAAAATATGTATGAAATATAAGCCGAAAACATATAAGCTTAACCAAACACCCCCTTAGTTGACTTACCATATGATTAACCTTAGTGTATAGAGATTTTTGTTGTAAAACAATCAATAGTACGAATTCCCAAACACACCCATATCCAAATCTGTATACCAAATAGACAGTCAAAATCGCTATATGTGTTCCTAAAATATTCAGCAAAATATGTTACATAAGCAAATTAAAGTAGTCTGAAACAACATACCTGTCACCTCAAATCGTATCGACTTTCTCAAAACATGGTCGACAACTTCAAGTCTCTACCAAAGATTTGAAATGAAAACATGGTCGACAACTTCATGTCCGAAACAACATAAGCTTTGGTTTAAGAGGAAGGACGGGTATCCTAAAGCTTATTTGTATCCCCCTTAGGGTTTTGATACAACACAATTAAATTAAAATTAATGAAAGCAAAATCTATTATATATGAATCGAAACAAAATAAAATTGATTATTAAAAAGCAAACACATCAGTGTGATTTAAATCGAAACCCTAAAAATAAAAATTGAATAGCTTCGATACTTACCGATTATTTTCTGTGGACAACATAGAAATCACCCGCATGGATTTAGGTATGATGAAACTATTTGAATAGAATATATGAAGACCAAATCGTACTGCCTTTTTGTGTGTTTTTTTTTATCTCTGGTTTTATTTGATCAATTGAAACTGATATTCAATTAACATTGGAGCGTGATATTGAATTGAAACAATCGTAGAGATTACTCTCCATACATTCACCATCAATTTCGTTTCACATGTGCAGGGGTAAAATCGGGATTGACCCAAAGTTCAGTTTTTCACAATTCCACAATTTCCCTTTGACCATTTTTCTTTTATAAGTAGTANTAAAAAGTAATCGTTCAATATAAACGCGACAAATCTAGTCATATTTTCTGGTCTAACAAAAGGTGTTAAAATCTTGTTAAAGAACTAATACTTTGACATAAAAGAGCCAACTTTTCAAATAAACCCAAAATATGTATGAAATATAAGCCGAAAACATATAAGCTTAACCAAACACCCCCTTAGTTGACTTACCATATGATTAACCTTAGTGTATAGAGATTTTTGTTGTAAAACAATCAATAGTACGAATTCCCAAACACACCCATATCCAAATCTGTATACCAAATAGACAGTCAAAATCGCTATATGTGTTCCTAAAATATTCAGCAAAATATGTTACATAAGCAAATTAAAGTAGTCTGAAACAACATACCTGTCACCTCAAATCGTATCGACTTTCTCAAAACATGGTCGACAACTTCAAGTCTCTACCAAAGATTTGAAATGAAAACATGGTCGACAACTTCATGTCCGAAACAACATAAGCTTTGGTTTAAGAGGAAGGACGGGTATCCTAAAGCTTATTTGTATCCCCCTTAGGGTTTTGATACAACACAATTAAATTAAAATTAATGAAAGCAAAATCTATTATATATGAATCGAAACAAAATAAAATTGATTATTAAAAAGCAAACACATCAGTGTGATTTAAATCGAAACCCTAAAAATAAAAATTGAATAGCTTCGATACTTACCGATTATTTTCTGTGGACAACATAGAAATCACCCGCATGGATTTAGGTATGATGAAACTATTTGAATAGAATATATGAAGACCAAATCGTACTGCCTTTTTGTGTGTTTTTTTTTATCTCTGGTTTTATTTGATCAATTGAAACTGATATTCAATTAACATTGGAGCGTGATATTGAATTGAAACAATCGTAGAGATTACTCTCCATACATTCACCATCAATTTCGTTTCACATGTGCAGGGGTAAAATCGGGATTGACCCAAAGTTCAGTTTTTCACAATTCCACAATTTCCCTTTGACCATTTTTCTTTTATAAGTAGTAAAGATATATCGTATAATAATAGATTCAATGTCACTGGATTCAAAATTCAAATGGGCCTTCTACACGATGACTATAAACTTAAATAGGGTTAATCGAGAATTTATTTAAGTTTTAACCACATTAAAAGATTCATTACTTCCTCATGAATCCTAGAGCACATCTTAACGCTATTGCCAAGTCTTTCAACTACGACTTCTTGAAAGCGGCTGAGAGTTATGTTAATTCCCTTCCATTCGAGCTTCAATCTGAAGCAAATAAGGCTTGTCTTGATTGCCTTCCAGGAGGCGAGGACTACCAACCAACCGATGAAGAACTTGTTGGTTATCTTTTATCGATGAAGAACAAGAGAGAGGAAATTCTTAAGAAAACACTTCCCTCTACATGTGTATTTGGTGGAAAGCACCCTGAGGATCTCGTAGGTGCGCATCTCGTTCTTAGCTGGAATTCATTGTGTTTAACATTACAATTATATTGTTTTAAGTAATTAACGTTATTGGAGAATTAGTTTTGATGTAGTTGTAAACCTATATATATATATATATATATATATATATATATATATATATATATATATATATATATATATATATATATATATATATATATATATATATATATATATATATATATATATATATATATATATATATATATATGGTTCGGTTAATTAAATATATGTGATTATGAATCCTCATCATTTAGTACAAGGAATCCTTATTTTGTACTACCTCCGTCCCAAAATATAAGTCTAATTTGACTTTTTGAATCGAACTTTGACATTAAATATTTTTGTTTCTATTATATAATACTTGATGCAAAATATATAAATGGATTGTGTTTTAAATGTATTTTCATTTGGTATAAGTTTCATCAAGTGATATATATAGTACAAACAAAAATATTTAAGGTCAAAATTCGATTTAAAAAGTCAACCTGGATTTATATTTTGGAACGGAGGGAGTATAAGGAATCCATATTTTTTTACATATGGTATGTTTTAATAAAGAAAGAAAAATAAAAACAAAACCTGGCGGTTTCGGACTTGCTCAAATTGGTATTCTGACCAATGTGGTGACCAAAGACTAGTCAATATGTTTGCTTGGAGGCTGGTACTAGTTTGTGCCGGCCAAGATGGTCTTTTGCTCAGCCTTATAGGTTAACTATCATGAAATTATAGGATCTCCTAATATTAGGCTAATAACTTATTATTGTTATCACTACAAGACTACAAGAGTACAATATTGTGATAACAAACTCATCAACCCTCTATACATACTTTTATGTTGTTGTTGTCGTTGTTGCTCATTGATGTAATAACGGTTTGTGCAACAACACAGAGAAGTACCCGGTGAGTAGAATCGACCACAACGAATGGTATTTTTTCACCCCAAAAGCGAGAAAAGACTGCGATGCTTATAGACGAAGATTGGCAGGTTACGGTTATTGGGAAGCCACTACACCTGAAGTAGTTATTTGTGATACCAATGGTACTAAAATTGGAGTGAAAAGTTCATTTGCTTATTATGATGGGATTCCATCTAGTGATGAATGGTTTCAGAATTATCGTAAGGGGAATCCACCAAACGGGACTAAAACTGATTGGAAAATGGAAGAATACGTAGGTGTCCTCGATACAGCATTCACGGGCTTTGCTGATTTTGGCTCTGTGGTATTGAATCCCTGACATTTCATTTTTCTTTGTTCTTTTCTTTTTTCTATTGATTTTACCTATAATTAGTTAATTACTATGTATATGTATTGTGCAGGTGGACTATGTTATATGCAAAATCTGGACAAGTCAAAAGATAATAACATCTACAAAAGGGAAAAGAGGATACTTTCGTAGATTTGACTACAGAGTAGGACCGAGAAGAGCTATCTTTAAGGACGACAAGATAAAAAAGGATGAATGAGCAACTGCTTGTTTAGCTATATGTTCAGGGTTTTTAAATTTGGTCCTACGAGTCTTGAGCACTTTTTTTTTTTTTTTTTTTTTTTTTAATGCACTTTGTTTTTTCTTAAGAAATAGAAATCAACTTTCAAAAAACTAAAGCTATGTATGCCATTCATCTCCAAATGCATGTTTGTTAACTAGCCATTAGTAGGAGTAATTAAATTAATCAAAACCATAATCGATCATAATGTGTATCGCTTTGCCAAATTCACTAAAAAATTTCTCTTAATCCTAATGGTATTGGTGTTGAGCTTATGATTACTGACCTTCGTTATCTTAGAGGCAAGTCCATAGGGAGTTGGAGAAACCTAAACAAAAGAAGAAAGGGTTATAAAGTTAACTTTGATAACAAAGACAAAATCCATGCGCAAGTTGAATTTGGGAAGTATATTGAAGATCACTATACTATTACTTTTTATAATACAATCTTTTGAAGACATTTATGCTTTCTCTAAGCACATTGGGCGACTTACAATCCGGGAGACCCATTTCTGCTTAACTATTTTTTGACACGTTAAAGAAAATCCCAAATCGATCCATTTATCCATAATTAAGTTGAAATTGCCGCGTCTACTTGGATGTAAGGATATGCATGGTATTGTCCATATGTGTTCTTGTACTTATCATTAAACACTTGCACGCACGAACTGAATAAGATTGATGCTTACGTAGAGACAAAAGGCGATCCTGAACACGTTATTCAGCTGTACAAGAAACGCTTTATGATAAGTAGCTTTCTGCATGATTATATGAACTTCTTATATTTCAAGCCTAAAAAGTTTGAGCTAAAAATATATAGTACTTTCTCATTATTTCCATATCGTTGTTGCATGGTCAGTAAATTGCTAAGTATGATAGTTACTTGATGAAGTCCCCATAATGGTCTTTTATATAGAAAATGAAAGAAGGTGTTATGGAATGTGTTTGATATATGTATAAGTGATATACGCATTCATAATGTTTGTTTTCATATCCCAAATGCAGTATAGCCTATCTAGAGAGCTATATAAGGTAAATTCTAATCACTAATAAAATCATGCTAATCACTATTTTCACTAATCATGAATAGCTAGACAATCAATCTCTTTGCCAACCGATTGATCCTATCTTCTTATCTTGTTACAGCTAACACTCCCCCGCAGTTTGAGCGGGAGGGCAACGAACACTCAAACTGGAACGGAACTCTTCAAATAACGCGGAAGGCAGACCTTTAGTAAAGATATTCGCATACTGATAGCGGGAAGGTACATGAAGAAGCCGGATCTGACCTGCAACTACTAAGTCCCGAACAAAATGAATGTCAATCTTAATATGCTTGGTCCGCTGATGCTGAACCGGATTGGAGGAGAGATAAACGGCACTGACATTGTCACAGTAAACCAATGTAGCAGATGACAAAGGAGTATGCAACTCACGTAGCAGATTCCACAACCAACATGTCTCAGAAACTGCATTAGCAACACCACGGTACTCTGCTTCTGCACTAGAACGAGAAAGCGTCGGTTGACGCTTAGAGGATCACGAGAGTAAGTTGTTGCCAAGAAATACACAATAACCAGAAGTTGATCTCCTAGTGGTAGGACAACCAGCCCAATCCGCATCCGAATAAGAAACCAAGGATTTTGTAGAAGATGCAAACAACTGTAACCCATAGTCTAAGGTACCCCGAACATACGACAAAATCCGTTTAAGAGCCGAGAAATGAGGCTCTCGAGGGTCATGCATATGAAGGCAAACCTGCTGAACTGCATAGGATATATCTGGGCGGGTAAAGGTGAGATACTGAAGAGAACCTGCAAGACTCCGATATAAAGTAGGATTAGATACCGGATCACCATCATCCCCCAGTTTAGACTCAGTGTCAACAGGAGTCCAGCTGGGATTACAATTAACCATATGTGCTTTCTCCAAGACCTCAATAGCATATTTCCTTTGAGATAAAAAAAACCCTGAAGAATCTCGTGTAACATAGATACCCAGAAAATAATTAAGTGGACCCAGATCTGTCATAGCAAACTCCTTATGTAAGGATCCGATAATCTACTACAATAAATTCTAAGAGGAAGCAGTGAGAACAATATTATCAACATATAATAACAGGTAAGCAGTTGTCATCCCCTGTCTGTATATAAATAAAGATGAGTCACAACGACTATAAGAAAACCCAACCCGAATGATATAGGATGCAAATCGCTTGTTGGGAATTACACTAACAGTTACCACGGCTAAGTATGGAGGTAACCACTGCTGAAGAATGCACTAGCAGTGGAAACACATTACCACTGCTAGTACATACCATTACCACTGCTATTAGGATAACTGTTTGTAATCGTGTATTGATAAGTATAGAATAGATCTTGTGTATATTCTATTTAGATAGTTTTATACTTATCTTGTAAAGGACTCCTTGTGCTATAAAAGGAGGTCCTAGGTTAATGTTCTATATACGTATCAATTAGAGAGCTTCAAGGTGTAACCCTAGTGATAAGTAAGATCACTCGTATTATTATCATTAATAATATTGAAGCTTAAAGTTTGGTTAAACCTTTGTGTCCATTACATAACATTGTTCTCACTTACAATACAACTCATATACAATCTTCTAAGTGTTAACAAGTAAATTCCGCGTGCTTGTTAGTATTACTCAAAGTATCACTCTAACACAAGGCGTGTGTTTAGATCCATCAAGTGGTATCAGAGCCAGGTTCTGATACTTTGATTTAGAAGATCCAAAGAAACAGCTTAATCCCCTTACCAAAATCAATGGAGATGGAAAACAACCAGTCCAACACTGCTGCAAGACTTCCAAAGCTCAAACACAATGAGTTTGAGATGTGGAGGATAATGATGACGTGGGATTGCGACCACGCAACAGGTTTTACCTCTCAAGGGATCTTGAAAAGCTTGCAATCCCACCAGGCAATGTACCTGGTCGGTGTAGTATAGTGTAGTGGTAAGTACGGGGGATTGATCGTTCTCTCACAGGGAATAGTGTTCGTTAGGTTACAAAAACTACTCTAAAAGGTCTAAGGGTGAAGGAAGATTATTTTTGTATTTTTATATTTTTTGAAAGCAGGTAAAATCTCGGGTTTTGGAGGAGTGGGCGGAATTAGTTGCTAGTCAACTAACCCAAAAACTACAATTGCAATAAAAATAAAATAACTAAACTATTGTGGTTGTGAAAACTTATATGGAGACAAATGTGTTTACTTAGACTTCCTTACTCCCTAACTATCTTTTACCGGTTAATTGGTGTATGTATTACTTGCGTGGATGACGGGTGTATTCCTTAACAATTCATGGGGTGGCATACATATCTCCCCAATTCTATGAGCTCTTATCTCCTCCTACAACTATGCGTACACATAATCATAGGGATTGTAAACAGTGGCTCATGCGTTAAATACTACCTTAATAACCTAGTATGCCTTAGTTACATGTTTCTTAAGACGTTCAAGCATGTTACCATATAGGAGTATTGCCAGTTTTCTTAAGCCTAACATTGATGAAACATTCATCCCAACAAAGTAATAACACACCAATCAACCAATAATTAATAGTTAGGTTTCATTAGATCTAAGCAAACACAAGAAAAATCTAGCCTAGCATGTTAATTGAAAGACAAGCATAAGATATAATTAACCAACACATAGACATATTGATTAATTTAAGTGAGGACTTATCTTTAATTGAACATGAAGGATTCAAGGGTGAAAAACCCTTGAAAATACAGCCAAATTCGTCTTTAGGGTTTTTCCCAAACTTGTACCAAAAGTTCCACACTAATGAATGAAAAATAGAAAAGTATATATAGATTTTACATTCTGACGGCGTCAGGTTATGGGTTCTGACGCCGTCAGCTCGCCGTCATTAGGGTTCTCGGATGGCCTAGATCTACTTCTGACGCCGTCACTTGTAAATGTGCTCTGGGCCGTCACTCTTTAGCATTACACCTGACGGCCTACTTTCTCTAACACCTGACGCCGTCAGGTGTAAACATCTTGTTTTCTTCATAGGGCGTCTAGTGTAATCTGATTTTACTCCTTTGTCAACGTTGGCTGACGGCGTCACCTTGTGACTCTGACGCCGTCAGGAAGGTTTTCCAGCTTCTTTTGAGACTTTGTCGTTTTCTTCACTTTTATGCTCCAAAAACGTCCAAATTTGCATGTTTTCCAGAATTCTTCTCAAAAGTACCTAAAATGACAAAAGGAACGATTTAGGGCAATATTTGATCACATTTACTCGAATTAGGGCTTAAATGACCCCTTAAAACGGGTACACTTTTCGTCTCATCAGATAATGATAGAGCAATACTTCCTCATTCAAGATTATGCTCTATGGGAGATCATCATGTTTGGTGATTCTTTTAAACCAAGCACTACTGTGGAGAAAGTTAATGACAAAGAAGTACAGTGAATGCTGTTCCTACTACAAGTGATGAAAGAACCCAGAATAAGAATGATCTCAAGGCTAGAAGCTTGCTTCTAATGACTCTGCCCAAGGACCAGATCATTGCTTTTAGCAAGCATAAAACAGCAAAGGAGTTATTTGAAGAAATTTGCTCAGTGTTTGGTGGTAATGATGCTACCAAGAAAACTCAAAAGACATTGCTAAAGCAGAGCTATGAAAATTTCTCTGCATCTGGCAATGAATCTCTTGATAGCATCTTTACTAGATTGCAGAAGGTTGTGACACAGTTGACTGTGTTTGGCATTGAGGTAGAAAAGGAAGACCTCAACTTAAAGTTTCTAAGGAGTTTGCCTTCTTAGTATCATACAAATGCCACTGTCTGGGAAAACAAACCAGAGATTGAAACAATGAAACTCAATGATCTTTATAATAATTTCAACTCATTGAACAAAGATTAAAGAAGGCAGGGAAGCTAGGCACAAGTTCTGGAAGCTTGGCATTGTTATCATCCTCTGTTGATGATAGTTCTGATGATGACAGTGATGAAGATGTTGCCACTGTTGGTTCTATAGTTTCCACTGGTAATGCAAGTATTACCACTGCAAGTTCAAAGAAGAAGGTTGCTGGTCTTGGAGATCCCACTTTTTATGCTTTCATCTCAACTCAAGTTAGTGGCTCTATTCTAACTCATGAAGACTTAGAGCAAGTTGATGATGATGACTTAGAAGAGATGGATATAAATTGGCAGATTGCACTTCTTAGCATGAGGGCTAAGAAAGTTTATAAAAAGACTGGAAAACCAATTACCATCAATGGTAATGAAACTGCAGGCTTTGATAAGAAGAAAGTGGAATGTTTCAACTGTCACAAGTTGGGACACTTTGCTAGAGAGTGCAGAAGGCCTAGGAAGCAGGATAACAGGTCTACTTGGTACAAGCAAAAGAAGGAACCAACTGTGGAAGAACCAAAGGCTATGCTGGCAATTGATGGTGTAAGCTATGGTTGGAGTTTCATGGCTGATGAAGAAGAAGAATCTAAGGATGCTGCCTTAGCTGCTACAAAACTTGCTCTCATGGCTTTCTCTGACTCTGAGGTACAAATTAATGAATGTTGCTCTAAATCTTGCAAAGCTTCTAGAGAGTGTGAAAGGCTTAGTGAACTTTTCGAGAGTCAAAGCACAGAGTTGTTAGCTTCTAACTATAATTTGGCTAATCATAAAAGAGGCATAGCTGTATTAGAAAGGCAATTAGAACATTATAGAGAAAATGAGTCTAAATATAATGATGATATTGCAGTTTTAAGAAGAGATTTAGACTATAAGATTGCTGTTAATAAGGCCCTTAGAGATGAGCTTGAGAAACTTAAGAAAATTAATGAAAATGTCAATATAACTGTTGACACACTAGTTCATCAGTCTAAATCAACTGATAAAATTTGGGAAGCTCAAGTAGTAAATAAGGCTAAGTCAGGTGTAGGATACAACACAGTCCCTCCACCACTAAGAGGTGTTCCATCACCTCCACGTATTGATCTAGCACATACAGGGTTAGAAGAATTTCAGGAACCCATTCTTGAATATGGCCCTCCCAAGTTTGTGAAAAGTGAGGAACAGGTTAAGCATGAATCTGATGCTTTTGAAAGTGCAAGTGATTCATCTTTAGTAGATGAAAGTGTTAAGAAAAATGTAGAAACTTCTGTCCCAAAAGTTGTTAATGTCAATACAGAGAAATCTAGGTATGCTGAGATGTATAGAAATAAGTCTCCAGTTCCTAGGGGTAACCAGAGGAGTTGGAATCATTTAAAATCTCAACAACTAGGTAGTGATTTTGTCATGAACAATAAAGCATGTCATATCTGTGGTAGTTTTGATCATATGCATGCTAAATGTGACTGTCATGTTGGGAGAAGGGAAGTTTTTGGAAATAAGAGGGTGGACACAAACAGGTTTCAAAACAAGTCATACCCTAATTCACACAGCAACATGATCCCAAGAGCAGTTCAACTAAGGAGTGGACTTAAATCTTTTTCCACTGCTAAAACTGTTAACACTGCTCACCCTAAATCACCTGTTTCAAGTGCAAAACCAAAAACTACTTTTGTTAAATCTGCACAAACAGCAAAAAGGACCTTTTATAATAAAAAGGTTAGTTACAACCAACAGTGGGTACCAAAAGTTAAACCAGCAGTTTCTACTGCACAGTCAAAATTTTCCCACTGCTAGTGTTGTGAACAAGAACAGGGGTAACATGGGGAATGCTGTGAAGGCCTCAACACGTTGGGAATGGAAACCAAAGGGAAATAATTACACAACCAATCCCAATGGTGTATCAATGACCTTTGATAGATTTAACTATATTGATACACGAGGCAGATCCAAGTCAATCATGGCTTGGGTCTCCAAAAGAAACTAACTCCTTTATTTTATGTGCAGGAACATCCAAAGACCAAAAGAACAGATCAAGGATATACAGACAGTGGATGTTCAAGGCACATGACTAGCAACAAGTCCTATCTCTCCAATTTTGAACCTTATGATGGACAATTTGTCAGCTTTGGAGGTGGAGTTGGTGGAAAAGTTTCTGGTAAAGGTATTATCAGGACTCGTAACTTGGATTTTGAACCTGTGTACTATGTGAAAGAGCTTAAGTACAATCTCTTTAGTGTGTCACAGATATGTGACAAGAAAAACAAAGTTCTTTTTACTGATGATGTGCGTTATGTCCTTTCTAAGGATTATAAATTGCCTGATGAAAGTCAGGTTCTACTTAAAATTCCTAGAAAAGGCAATCTATACAGCTTTGATATGAAGAACATTGTTGCTAAAGATGATTTTGCTTGCTTTATTGCAAAGGCCACAGTGGATGAATCTATGTTATGGCACAGAAGACTTGGTCACATAAATTTCAAAACCATAAATAAGATTGTTAAAGATGGTTTGGTAAGAGGCTTGCCTCAGAAAAGATTTGAAAATGACCAAACCTATGTTGCTTGTCTCAAAGGCAAACAACACAGAGCTTCTTGCAAAACAAAGGCTTTTAACTCTATTGCTCACCCACTTTATATGTTGCATATGGACTTGTTTGGTCCTACATCAGTGAGTAGCATAAATCTTAAGAAATATTGTCTTGTTGTGACTGATGATTTTAGTAGGTTTACATGGGTTTTCTTTCTTAGAACTAAGGATGAGACAACTGGCATCCTTAAGACCTTTATAACTGAAGTAGAAAACCTAGATGCTAAGAAAGTTAAAATTATCAAGTGTGACAATGGGACAGAGTTTAAAAATAGAGTTATGGATGTTTTTTTGCAGAGATAAAGGTATTAAAAGAGAATTTAGTGTAGCTAGAACTCCTCAACAAAATGGTGTAGCTGAGAGGAGAAATAGGACACTAATAGAGGCTGCTAGAACCATGTTGGCAGATTCAAAATTACCAATTACTTTTTGGGCTGAAGCAGTTAACACTGCTTGTTATGTGCAAAATAGGGTTTTAGTGGTAAAAACAAAGAACAAGACACCTTATGAGTTATTTAGAGGTAGACCCCCTATCCTAGACTTCATGAGACCATTTGGATGTCATGTCACAATTCTCAATACCATAGATCATCTGGGTAAATTTGATGGGAAATCAAATGAAGGGTATTTTGTTGGGTATTCCATGGTTAGTAAAGCATTTAGAGTATACAACTTAAGGACCCAAAAGATTGAGGAAAAGCTGCATGTTGAGTTTCTAGAAAACAGGCCTAATGTTGAAGGAACTGGCCCAGAATGGTTGTTTGATCTTGATACTCTAACCCATGCCATGAATTATGTGCCTATCGCTACATGTACAAATACTAATGATTTTGCAGGTTCAGAAGAGTTTGTTGATGATGATGAGCCAAGCAAGGATCAAGAGGATGATCATGATCAAATTATCTTGCCTATTTGGGATCATGCAGATGATGATTTTGTTCCAAAGACTGGAGATGAACCTTCTAATGATGCTAGTAAAGAAGGTGTTGGAAATGTGTTCAAAGCAACTTCAGTGAACACTGTCAATTCTGAAAGCAGTGGGAATACAGAGTCCACTGCTAGGCCAGAAGTTTCCACGGCTACACCAGATGTGGAAACTTCAACTCCAGTTACTCAGGAAGCTCAAGCCAGTGATGTTGAAATAACAAATATGCCTACTGTGATTGAAATTCCTCAAACTCCCCACACCACAATTCATAAAACACATCCACTTGAAAATGGTATAGGAGATGTACAATCTGGAGTCAAGACTAGAAGACAAACACAAATGACTGACATTCATGGTTTTATCAGCGAAATCTATGACTCCAAGAATCATGAAGGCAAGAATGAATGTTTGTTTATGTGTTTCCTATCTTAAATGGAACCAAAGAATGTATTCAAGGCACTTGAAGATGAAAGCTGGGTAGAAGCAATGCAAGAAGAGTTGCTTCAGTTCAAAATTCAGAAGGTTTGGGTGCTTTGTGATTTACCTGCTGGTATGAAGGTAATTGGTACCAAGTGGGTGTTCAGAAACAAAAAGGATGAAAGAGGAATTGTCATAAGAAACAAGGCTAGGCTTGTGGCTCAAGGATACACTCAAGAGGAGGGTATTGATTATGAAGAGGTGTTTGCCCCAGTTGCAAGAATAGAAGCAATTAGGCTTTTTCTAGCCTATGCATCTTTTATGGGCTTCACAGTCTATCAAATGGATGTAAAAAGTGCTTTTCTTTATGGGCAAATTGATGAGGAGGTGTATGTTACACAACCTCCAGGCTTTGAAGACCCTGACCATCCTAACAAAGTATACAGGGTAGTTAAAGCATTGTATGGCTTGCATCAGGCACCAAAGAAATGGTATGAGACCCTAGCTACTTATCTGTTGGATAATGGGTTTCATAGAGGAAGAATTGATCAGACTTTGTTCATCAAGAAAGACAAGAATGATATCCTGCTGGTTCAAGTTTATGTTGATGATATCATTTTTGGTTCTACAAAGCCAGAGATGTGCAAAGATTTTGAGAAACTAATGAAAGATGAGTTCAANNNGATAATGGGTTTCATAGAGGAAGAATTGATCAGACTTTGTTCATCAAGAAAGACAAGAATGATATCCTGCTGGTTCAAGTTTATGTTGATGATATCATTTTTGGTTCTACAAAGCCAGAGATGTGCAAAGATTTTGAGAAACTAATGAAAGATGAGTTCAAGATGAGGTTCTATGGGTGAACTCACATTCTTTTTGGGACTTCAAGTACAACAAAGGCCAGATGGAATCTTCATCAATCAAGACAAATATGTGGTTGAGATACTTAGGAAGTTCAAATTCATTGATGCAAAGTCCTCTAGCACACCTGCAGACAAGGCTACACATCTGCTTCTGAAAGAAAACAGTGGAGAAGCAGTAGATGTACATATGTACAGATCAAGATTGGTTCTTTGATGTATCTCACATCATCAAGGCCAGACATTATGCTTGCAGTATGTGGCTGTGCAAGGTTTTAGGTCACTCCCAAAGAATCACACTTGACTGCTGTGAAGAAGATTTTCAAATATCTTAAAGCATCTCCTTATTTGGGATTATGGTATCCTAAGGAATCTCTTATGGAGTTGGTTACCTACTCAGATAGTGATTATGCTGGAGCTAGTTTGGATAGAAAATCTACAACAGGTGGATGCCAATTTCTTGGATGTAGATTGGTGTCATGGCAGTGCAAGAAACAAACAATGGTGGCAACTTCATCAACTGAGGCAGAGTATATGGCTGCTGCAAGTTGCTGTGCTCAAGTTCTATGGCTTTAAAACCAACTTTTGGACTATGGGTACAATTTTATGAATACCATCATTTATATTGACAATAGCAGTACCATATGCATAATTAAAAATCCTGTTCAACACACTAAGACTAAACATATTGAAATTAGACATCACTTTATAAGAGATTGTTATGAGAAAAAGCTAATTCAAGTTGTCAAAATACATACTGATGACAACTATGCTGATTTATTAACAAAAGGGCTTGATGTGGGAAGGTTTCAGTACTTGGTAACAGGTATTGGAATGCTTAATCCATAAAATTTTGATGTCTAATGGTCTTTAGTGTTGAGGGGAGGTTTTTGGTACTAAAATTGTTATATATGTTTGCATATGTCTGTCCACTAACTTTTATGCAGCGGATATAGACAACAGTGGAAACTATAGTGCAAACAGTGGTAAATTTTGCTCTCACAGTGAAAAAGGAAAAACAGAGAAACTTCATTCATTCATTCAAAAGTTTCATTACAATTGAAAGAGAGTAAAAACATCCATCATCAAAACACAAAACATAAAATCCTAACAAACTACACCCTACACCAGCTACTCCATTGGCTTCTTGCCCTTTTCCTTGTAGTTGTGCTTGGCCTTTTGAGCACTTTTCCTCTGATTCTCAAAGGTTGACCACATCTTTGGGCTAGCAAGACCAAGAACTTGTTTGGGAGGCTTTGGGAGTCTTGCAGGCTTCTCTGGAACTAAAATTTTCTTCATATTTGACAAAGCTGATCCTAGAGCCTATGTCAAAGCCCTTGGCAACTCCTTGGAGAAGGTGTAAGTCTCATCATCATCTGAGGAGCTGGAGTAAAATTCAAGTGAGGGTGCAGGTGTTGCAGTCTTCTTCTTAAGCTTCCTTGATGTAGAGCTTGTAGCACAAGGTGGAAAGTAATTTGCCCACCCTGATGCCTCTGAAGATGAATCAGAAGACATGTGAATTTCTTCCTCTGAAGATGAATCAGAGGAGATATAAACAATGTTTGGGAGGTTGCTCATGGTGATTTTAGGATTTGGTGATAATATAGAAAGTGTTCGGTGATGATTATTGGTGATACGAGCCCCTTTATATAGGCAAAGTCAATCTTTAGGGATAATTAAGAGAGATATTTACTCCTATCTGTTTTGGTAGGTTGATGAGTAAATATAGATATTATTTACTATATCGGGTTGACTTTGAAGAGATATTTGTGTGAATAGTGGCTTGGTCAAAAAATAACTTTGGTTAAACACTTAGGTTATGCACATTATTTTCTTTATACTAACATGTGTAGGTACATAACCAATTTTTGCTGGGAATTAATCATGAAAGGTGTGTAACTGAGACACACAACAAATGGTTATTGATTCACCATGTCTAATCAACATAAGAATCAACTAGTCCAGAGCAAACGGCTACTGGTAAAGACTTAAAAAATCCGTTTATGGTTGATAGTTTACCAAAAACTATATGGTCATCAACTCACCATATTCCAAGTGATTAAGAGTTGGCTAGTCCATAGCAAACGGCTCATGGTAAAGACATATCAAATCCGTTGATAGCTGGTAGTTTGCTAAAAACTATGAAAAGAGCAGTGCCTTTTACCTATATTTTCTTTTACCACTGCTTTTGAAAATTTTGTGAAAAGTTACCACTGCTAGTTCACAGTTACCACTGCCAGTGTAATTTTTACCATTGTTGAACTAGCCGTTACAACTGTTGTGTCAGTAACTAAATTTTTAACTAGCCGTTGAGAGTAAACCATTTTGTCCTTACTTATAGGGTGAATTTTTTAGAAGATTATCTACTTACTTAATTTTAATTTATTCTTTTCTTTAAGATAAATCTTTTCCAAAGATAATCTTTCTTGCGCAAAATTCTCAAACCCTAACAGTATAAATCCTTTTCTCTCAATAGGCGTATTCTACATACAAGTCCTACTCAAACAATCATACTTTTCTAAAAATATATACTATGGCATCATTACACTTTGCAGATGAGCACAACCAAGTGGCCTACTTGCAGAAGTCAAACGAAAAGAGTGGCCCTGTTTTTCATCAGATTGTGGATTTTCTCAATACCACTCACATAAGGTATGCTTTAACTCTAAAACCCACAATCTATGTCTCTCAAATCAAACAGTTTTNTATATACTATGGCATCATTACACTTTGCAGATGAGCACAACCAAGTGGCCTACTTGCAGAAGTCAAACGAAAAGAGTGGCCCTGTTTTTCATCAGATTGTGGATTTTCTCAATACCACTCACATAAGGTATGCTTTAACTCTAAAACCCACAATCTATGTCTCTCAAATCAAACAGTTTTGGAACTCTGTAAAGTCCATCACTATTGAAGATGGAGACACACATGAAACTGTGGATACTCTTAGAGCCACAGTGGATGGGGTAACTATTGATGTTACTGAATCATCCTTGAGGAGAATTCTCCAATTGGATGATCTCAATGGTATTATCACATTGCCCAATCCAGAAATTCATAAACATCTCTCAACAATGGGGTATTATACATCTGACAAAAAGGTTACTTTCAAAAAGGGATGTTTTTGCCCCCATTGGATATTTTTCATTCATACTCTTTTGCATTGCCTAAGTCCTAAGAAAACATTTTATGAACAATTCAGTTCAACTATGGCTTATCCTTTGGTTTGTTTAGCCACAGATAGGACTTTTAACTTTTCAAAGTTTATTTTTAACATTATGAAAGGCAATGTAAAGAGTCCATATAAATTTTTGATGTATCCAAGGTTTGTGCAAGCAGTGCTAACTGAATTTCCACTGCAACCCCACAAAAGAATTTATAAAACCCCCTGTCTTAAGCCAAAAGTTTTTCAAAATATTGATAAGGCTTCAGATGGATGGAATGGGGAATTTAAACCACTTTTTTCTGAGATGCTTGCTAAGATTACCCAGGTACAGGGTGAAGGTGCAGCAATCCCAGTTGTACCTCAACACACACCCACTATTACAGTTCCACCTATCCATTACACCCCACCAGTTACTCACACATATGAGAGGAGGCAAAAACAGCCAAATCCTCCCATTACAACATTGCATGTCCCTGAATCTTTTGGTTTAGGAACAAGCAGTGGTGGTTCCAGGCTTCAACCTAGTCCAACTAGGGTAGAGACTGAACCTATGCCCCATGATTCACCTCTCCCAACAGGTAACACAGTTGGAAGTGTTGAGGGCAGTGGGCAACAAATTGAATTGATGGAACTTTGTACCAAATTAGCAAAACAGGTTGAATCCTTGGAGAAATATTTGGCACAGACAAAGAAGCAGCATGCCAAAGATCTTAAGAGTATGCAAGCTGAGATTCAGACATTGAAAGAAGAAATACAGGGGTTGAAAAAGAAAAGAACTGCAAAGATTGTGCTCTCATCTCCTTCCTCACCTCATGATGGTGATTCAGAAGATTTCAGTGCAGATTTGGGTAATTCTCCCAAACAGGGGAAGAAAACAGATGTTGAGTCTAAGGGGAGGAACATAGACTTTGAAGATGAAGATGATGCTGATTTTGATTTTGGCATCTCAGACTTGAGATTTGATGAACCAGTTGGAGCAAGCAATAACACTGAAGTAGCAGCTACTCATGAAACACAGGAAAAACTTCATAATGATGATCCAACTGAGTTAGTAGGTTCAGATGTTCAGATCATACCTGAACATATTTTGGATATAGCTACAAGTCAAGCACAACAAGCTGTTTCCACTGCAGAGCAAGTTTCTTCCACTGCTGATATTTCCACTGGTGTTCAGATAGTTTCCAATGCAGGTCAGAATGTTTCCACTGCAGAGGAAGAAATTGAGAGAATTGAAAGAATTAGAAAGGAGAAAGGAAAAGCAGTTATGACTAATGAAGAAACTGAGCAACCAAGGAAGATTTCAGCAAGAGAACAAGCTCAGATAGACCATGATGCTGAAGTTTCAAGAAAAATACTAGAGGATGAAGCTACAAACAAGAAAAGACAAGATGAGTTAGACATTGCAAGCTTCATGGAGGCTGAAAGGTTGAACAAATTGGAAACAGCTGCTCCTATTCCAATTTCCACTGTTCCACCTACAGTCTTCAAAGAGAAAACTGTAGAGTTCACATATGTGCCAACTGAAGATGAAATTCAGTGGATGATTGATAATGATCCAGTTATCAAGAAGAAGGCTATTGAACTAATTGCAGATAGGACTTTAACTGAAGAACAAAGGTCAGCTCAACTATCTGACTTTATTGTAATGAAGAATGAACAAGCACTTCAAGAGGTAATAGGTAGAGTCAGAAAAAGTCAAAAGAAGCCAAGACAACCAACAAAGGCACAGGTTATTGCAGAGATGAAGACTTATTGTTGTCATGTTGGTAGTTGGAAAAAGTCTCAGTTCAAAGGAATGTCACATGATCAGATTGAAGGGATCTATTACAGAGTCAAGAGACAAGATAGTGATTTTATCCCAATGAATTCTGAAGAGGAAGAAAGAAGATTTCCTAAGTTCAAAAGGAAAGCTACAGCTTCTGAAGAGCAAACCACTAAGAAGACAAGATTTGCTCAAGAACAAGAATTCCAATCTGAGAAACTCACAGAAGATCAGCTGAGTGCCATGATAGTGATAGAAGAAGAAGACTTTTATCCAGATCCACTACAAGTCAGACATCCTATTGTTGATTGGGAAGTTTACACAGCTAACAATTTTTCTTCAACATGGAAGATTACAAGATTAGGTGGTGAAACTTCATCCTTCATTCAGTTTGAAGATCTGATTAAAGCATGTGATAGAAATGATCTTGATATGCTTTGGAAGTTGGTTCAAGAAAGATTCAAGGCTGATAATCTTAAAGATGTGAAGGAAATGCAGCTATGGGTTGATCTAAGGAGACTTTATGAACCTGATTCTTATGATAGGTACTGGAAGTTTGAAGCTATAGGTATGGAAACTACATGGACATATTATGATTCATGTGAGGTTCATCATGTTTCTACAAAAGCTGGAGTGGATGTATTCATGTTTGCAGAAAAGGAATATCCACTCAGAGCTGGAACTCTCACTGCAATGTTGTCAACACAAATTAGAGATCATGAAGACACTGAGAAGGTTAGAGCTTTGATACAGAAGATACAAGATCAGTGTTCAAGAGCTATCCAGGCTTTAAGAAGAAAATAAAGTGTTTGGAAGAATTCCCCATATCCTCACAGATGCTGATTGATTGAAGAAACTTATTGATTTGCAGAGAAATCATAAGTTTAGGGGAGGATTGTTGGGAATTACACTAACAGTTACCACGGCTAAGTATGGAGGTAACCACTGCTGAAGAATGCACTAGCAGTGGAAACACATTAACACTGCTAGTACATACCATTACCACTGCTATTAGGATAACTGTTTGTAATCGTGTATTGATAAGTATAGAATAGATCTTGTGTATATTCTATTTAGATAGTTTTATACTTATCTTGTAAAGGACTCCTTGTGCTATAAAAGGAGGTCCTAGGTTAATGTTCTATATACGTATCAATTAGAGAGCTTCAAGGTGTAACCCTAGTGATAAGTAAGATCACTCGTATTATTATCATTAATAATATTGAAGCTTAAAGTTTGGTTAAACCTTTGTGTCCATTACATAACATTGTTCTCACTTACAATACAACTCATATACAATCTTCTAAGTGTTAACAAGTAAATTCCGCGTGCTTGTTAGTATTACTCAAAGTATCACTCTAACACAAGGCGTGTGTTTAGATCCATCATCGCTGAAACCATGCTCTAGGGGCCTGCTTGAGTCCATACAAAGACCGCTGCAATAAACACACATAATCCGGATGCACTGGATCCCGAAACCCCGGAGGCTGATGCATATAAACTATCTCAGATAAGTCACCATGTAAGAAAGCATTCTTGACATCAAGCTGATGAATCGAGGAATGTCGAGAAGTAGCTAAACTCAGTAGTGCCCAGTTTAACCACCAGACTAAATGTCTAATCTACATCAACCCCCTCCAATTGATTACTACCATTCGCCACAAGACGAGCCTTGTAGTGACTAAGAGTGCCATCAGCCAAGTACTTATGGCAAAAAAGCCACATCGAGCGAATAATGTTAGTGTCCGTGGGCCTAGGNAACATATTTCTTCTGAGATAAAAACAACCCTGAAGAATCACGAGTAACAGAGATACCCAGAAAATAATTAAGAGGACCCAAATCTGTCATAGCAAACTCCTGATGTAAGGATCCAATAATCCGCTATAACAAAACCTCAGAAGAAGCCGTGAGAACAATGTCATCAACATATAATAGCAGGTAAACAGTATCCGTCCCCTGTATGTATATAAATAATGATGAGTTACAACGACTATGAGAAAACCCAACGCGGGTGATATAAGATGCAAATCGCTGAAACCAAGCTCTAGGGGCCTGCTTGAGCCCATACAGAGACCGCTGCAATAAACATACATAATCAGGATGTACAGAGTCCCGAAACCCCGGAGGCTGATGCATATAAACTGTCTCAGATAAATCACCATGTAAGAAAGCATTCTTGACATCAAGCTGATGAATCGGCCAATGTCGAGAAGTAGCTAAGCTCAGAACAGTCCGAATAGTGCCCGGTTTAACAACTGGACTAAAGGTCTCATCCACATCAACCCCTTCTACTTGATTACTACCATTCGCCACAAGACGAGCCTTGTAGCGACTAAGAGTGCCATCAGCTAAATACTTATGGCGAAAAAGCCACATAGAGCGAATAATGTTGGTGTCTGTGGGTCTAGGCACTAAAGTCCAAGTTCCGTTCTTAATAAGTGCAGTGTATTCGTCACACATAGCATTATGCCAATTTGGATTAGTAAATGCTTCACGATAGATTTTTGGTAATGGTGAGACCGAAGACACATGCATATTGAGACGCTCAGTAGGACGATTAGTCCTGACACGAAATCGTGTGACCATGGGATGAATCGAGATAGGGTTTGGGTTGTGAGGAGGGTCCGGGATAATGTGTGGATGTTGGTTCGCGGGTGGTGATGGATTTGGTGTATGTTGTTGGGCGGTGGGTGGTGATGGGTCAGGGGCTGCGTCATGTTGGGTTGTATTGGGACTGATGGGAATTGGTGTTGTTGGCTCATTTGTAGGTTGTGGGACAGTGGGTTGCACAACGGGAGCGGATGGAATGAATGGAGGATTTATATCGGGTGAGTCATCCAAGAAATTGTAGTTGGATGCCAATGATGGTTTAGGAGTGCCATATGGAAAAACAGTTTCATCAAAGGTTACATGACGGGAAATGATGATTTTATTGGTGTTTAAGTCGAGGCAACGATACCCCCGATGATTTGAAGTTTGACCCAAATAGATGGAGGGTGTGGCGCGTGGTTCAAGTTTGTGATTAGGATATAAGTGGGGGTAACATAAGCAGCCAAATGTGCGTATAAGGCTATAATCTGGGTTTTGGCCAAAAAGTCGTGTATAAGGAATTTCGTTGGCAATAGTAGTTGAGGGTAAGATGTTGAGTAAATGAACAGTCATATTGAGAGCTTCAACCCAAAATGTTTGTGGAAGGTTGGCTTGAAAAAGCAAGGTCCGAATGAGATTATTGATAGTACGAATCATCCGTTCAGAATTCCCATTGTGTTGGGATGTTTTGGGGCATGAAAAGCGAAACTGAATGCCATTGTCGGCAAAAAGTTTATGTAGGTTACGATTGTCAAATTCACCACCATGATCACACTGAAAAGACCGGATTTCACTCTTAAATTGAGTGTGAACATAATTACGAAATATTACAAATTTAGGCAAAACATCAGATTTGTTAATTAAAGGGTAAACCCAAACAAAATGTGAATAATGATCCAAGAACAATACATAATATTTGAAACCCGAGAGACTCGGAATTGGTGAGGTCCATACATCGGAGTGAATGATGTCAAAACAAGCATTAATGACAGTATTAGAACTGGCAAATGGAAGTCTAACATGTTTGCCAAGCTGGCAGGCATGACAAAGCATGGGAGGCTTCTCTTTATTACATGAAATGAAATTATTTGTAACTAAACGACGTAACACTTCGCTTCCTGGATGTCCAAGACGCTTGTGCCACGTATGTTGACTGACAAGGAGAGCTTGAGGAATGGGAGACGGAGCTGTGACTGAATAAAGGTCCCCCGTACTATCACATCGGAGAAGCACCCGACGTGTCATGAAATCTTTAACAGAGAATCCGAAAGGATCAAATTCAACAGTGCAGTTATTTTCACGAACAAATTGACGAACAGATATTAAATTTTTGACAATATGCGGGGTAATAAGAACATTATTTAGGTGAAGAGGTCGAAAGGCAGTTGGCAAATTACTATGACCCATATTGGTGACAGGAATGGAATGCCCATCACCAAACGAGACGGACGGATACATGCACGTATTAAAAACATGACTAAGACTATTAACTGAAGCATTAAGATGTGAGCTCGCACCTGTGTCCATGTTCCAAGAAGGATCTTGAGGAATAGCTTGAGACGGGACACTATATGCATAATTTCCTGGATCAAATTTACGAGAATTATGAGCCTGTGGTAGTGCCTGCTGGAGCGAAGGGTGGATTGCATTAAGACCAAACAACTGGGCCGGTTGGGTATGATGAAACTGCTGTGCAACAGGGGTGGCAGAACCAAAGTGGGCCTGCTGTGGTTGAGCTGTTGAATACTGCTGGGCCAATGAAACTGTTGGGTCTGTACTAGACGGAAAGTAGACATAACTCATGTTGGGCTGAAGTGTATATGAGGGATTGAAACTTGGTGGGTAGGGTAATGAATACGTAGGTATATTTTCATTCATGTTGTTGACAGTTTGGTGGGACGCACAATAAAATGCAACAACAATATCAAGCAAGTAAAGAACAATTATTCTTGTTGTATTGGTCAACAATTGTTGGTTGGTACTAAATGAAATAATAATATTGAAAGCAAATGCGACGGAGGCGATTAAAATATTGCTGTGATGAGGATCAATGGAGGCAACAAGCGATAAGCCTAGAAAAGAAGACTGGTTTACGTGAGGATGGCAGCAACAAAACAAAACTTGTTCGTGACCAAGCACGAATAACAAAATTAAGACTTGTGACCTATGACGCACAAGTAACAATAACAAACGTGCGGATTGTGACCTAGCACAAATCACCAACACAATAACAAAGATGATCAAAGAAATTTGGTGGCTGATTTTTTTTTTTTATTATTTTTTTATTTTTTTTGTGGAGCGGCAGTGTTAGGGTTTTGGAGAAGGACCGGTTATTTTAGGCTCTTGATACCATGATAGAGTTTATGTGAATGAGTAATTTGATTGATTGCCTTGCCATAATACATCGTACATATAAATAACTATATTCAGAATGTTCTAGATATGGGCTTGGCCCGATACAATAATGCACTACGGGCTAACAATAACATTATAACCAATGCTATAAACATGATATGATCCAACATCTGTAGAACTTTAGTATGTACAATGTACGAAAAGTTAAGTTAGAACACAAGTGAATCATATACATTAAACATATAATTATCAAGGAGAATATGTATAACCATAAACCATTATAACCAAAATTTATATACTGCGAAGGCTTGAGGAAGGTGTAGTGAGGGTACACTTTTGTAACAAAGTTTTTTTGAGTTGCTTCTATGGTAAACAATAAAAAATCGAAAACAAGAATAATATTTGCCGCAAAACCAAAAACCACAACAACAAGAAAAACTGCAACAACATCGATGGCTTGTAAAACTTCAGCAACAACGACAACGTGAAAAACTACACCAACAACGCCAACAACAAGAACAATATTGCAAAGTGGAGAAATGAGAGAATTTGTGAAAAGGATATTTCATTCAACTGAGTAAAATGAGAGTTACAATTGCTATTTATACTACTGTTACATCAAGACTGCATAAGCTACAAGTTAAGTTACATACTAACATCTAACTAACTGATTACATCACATTTAGTTAAGTAACTTTGGTGTTTGATACAATGAGGAGAGATATTGTTGCTTGTTGTTCCATGCTCTTCACTGCATTCTGCATACTTCATGTTCACTGTTCCATTAACACAGTTAACTTTTGCATTGACTTTTGCCTTTATACCATTATCCCCACCACAAGTTGGCAGTGTTTAGGGATCACACAAGAACATTAACTCTGAGATCTTTAAGTAGAGAACAAAGCCAAGTAATCTCACAAGAACAATCTGCTAATGCCATGTATTCTGCCTCAGTTGAGGATCTTGATACCACCATTTGCTTTTTCGAATGCCAGGAAATGAGACTATTGCCAAGAAAAATGCCAAATCCAGAGATTGATCTTCTGGAAAGTGGACAATTTGCCCAATCACTGTCACAATAAGCATGTAGAGTGGTGTTATTGTGTCTAGGAAAGAACAAACCTTGTCCTGGACTAAGTTTTAGATACCTAATTACCCTGTGCAAAGCTTGTAAGTGAGAGGTGTGAGGCTTTTGAGTGAACCGACTGAGTAAATGGGCTGCAAAAGCCACATCTGGTCTGCTGATGGTTAGGTAGATGAGTTTGCCTACAAAAGTTCTATAAAGAGAAGGATCTTGTAAAGGTTCACCATCAGTGTATGTGAGTTTTGCTCTGGAATCAAGAGGTTTCTTTGCTGGTTTCTCATCTTGAAGCTTGGAAAATTCAATGAGATCCAAGGTATACTTCCTTTGTGTCATGGTGATACCCTTGGAGTTTCTTAAGAACTCAATACCCAAGTAATAGTGATGAGAGCCTAGATCCTTTATGCTGAATTCCTTGTCAAGTTGTGCTTTGATGTTGGTGATGAGAGATAGATTGTTGCCTGCTAACAAGATATCATCAACATAGATAGGGAGAATCAAGCCATCTGCATTCTTGTAATAGGTTAAGAGAGATGCGTCTGAGTAACTTTGGGTGAAACCAACTGAGGTGAGAAATTTTGTAAGCTTGATATACCACTACATGTTTGCTTGTTTCAACCCATAAAGTGACTTCTTCAGTCTGCATAATGAGTTGGGAGGAAAGGATTTGTTGTAGCCACTTGGAATTGTCATGTAGACTTCCTCATTGAGATCCCCATGCAAGAAAGCATTGTTGATATCCAGCTGTTGAACAAACCAATTGTTGATGGATGCAACTGCCAATAGAGTTCTGACTGTCACCATCTTTGCAACTGGTGCAAAGGTATCAGTGTAGTCCACACCTTCTTGTTGATTGAATCATTTTGCTACCAACCTAGCTTTGTATTTCTCAACAGTCCCATTAGCATGATATTTTATTCTATACACCCATTTACAACCAATAGGATACTTATTTGGTGGGAGAAGCTTCATTCCATTTTGGATGTTTAGATGCTTGTTTGTAAGATGTTGGTTCTGTTTCACGAGTGATGGAATTGATGAAGTGTAAAACATGTGAATTTTGAATGTTTATGTAGTTAATAAAATTAGATGTGTGATGTTTTGAATGAAAAGAGTTGATGGCAGATGGTTTGTAATGATGAAAGTCTTTTAACTTAGTGGAAGTGGTTCTGGTTCTAGTTGATTTTCTAGGTGGTGGAGGTGGAGAAGGAGGTAAAGAAGGTTCTGATGAAGGTGGTGTTGAATTAAGAGTTGGATCAGTAGAGGGGGTTGCAGGTGTAGAGGTCGGTGAATAAGGTTCTGGGGTAGATGATGGTGTAGGAGAAGTAATGGTGTGATCAGGTTTTGATGTAGGTGATGGTGTAGGAGAAGGTGTGGTGTGATTAGGTTCTGATGTAGGTGATGGTGTAGGTGATAGTGTAGTTGCAGGTTGGTGATGATCAGGTTCTGGTGTAGATGTGTTTGGTGATGGATAGAAAACTGGTGTTTGATTGAAAATGGTTGGTTGTGGGGCTGCATATGGTGTGGATGAATGAAATGGAAAGATGTGCTCATGAAAGGTGACATGTCTACTGATAAATATCTTTTTGGTGTCTTGGGCTAATAAGAGATAACCTTTTTGGTGTTGTGGATAGCCTAAGAAAATTGATGGAATTGCTCTTCTTTCAAACTTGTCTGAAGTATGAATAGATGCAAAGGCTTGACATCCAATAACTTTGAGGTTTGTGAGATCTGGTGGTTTCTGATATAAAACTTCATATGGTGATTTGTTGTCTAAGGTTTTGGTTGGTAATCTATTGATAAGATAAGTAGCTGCCATTAAGCTATATCCCCAAAGATGTATAGGAAACTTAGCCTAAAAGTTGATAGACCTTGCTACTTCTAGGAGATGCTTATGTTTTCTTTCTGCTCTTCCAATTTGTTGTGGTGTATTAGGACATGATGTTTGATGGATTATGCCTTTGTTTTGCAAAAATGTTGCTAGTGAATTATTGGTGAACTCTGTCCCATTGTCACTTCTTAGGATTTTGATCTTTGTGTTGAATTGTGTGGTGACATAGTGATAAAAGTTTTTGATGGTGGAAGTAACATAGTGTTTGGATGGGAGTAAAAATGTCCAAGTGGTTCTAGAGCAATCATCCACTAATGTTAAGAAATACTTGCAATTGTTTAAGGTTGTGTGTCTATAAGGCCCCCATGTGTCAGCATGTACTATATCAAATAAACCATTAGCATGTGAATCACTTATAGAGAAAGGTAAGGCTGTTTGCTTTGAAAGTGGACATATAATACAATACAACTTGGATACATCAGTAATAAAGGCAGGTAAATGTTTGATTTGTTTTATTACATGAGTTGAGGGATGCCCGAATCTAGCATGCCACATATGTAAGTTGCTAGAATGTGAAAGCATTGTTGTAGGAGATGGTTGGTGTTGAGTTGAAGATGGTGGTGTTTGGTACTCCTCTGGTTTGATGATGTAAAGCCCATCAGACTGGATTCCATGGGCAATCTTCTGTTGGTTGCCCTGAAATATGCAAGTTGAGTGGTTAAAGATGACTGAAAGATTTGTGGTTTTGGTCACTTAGCTCAATGATAAAAGGTTATAGGCAAAGGATGGGATGTATAACACATTATGTAGAATAAGGTTTGGTTTAACCCTCACTGATCCAATAATGTTAATTGTAACTGTGTGTCCATTTGGTAGTGAAACAATTATGGGTATTGTGCAGTGAATGATATTGAACATAAGTGTGAGTGTAATGCATATGTGATCAGTGGCTCCACTATCCACTACCCAAGCATTTTTAAAGAGTGAGACACATGAAGCTATGAACAAATATCTCCCTGCAGCTAAGAGTTTTAGATCACACTTACCTTGGGAGTTTTGAAGCATCATCATGACCTGATTGAGTTGGTTCTGCAGTGAGTCCATTTTGGCATAAACAACATCATCAGGCTTGGTTCCACTTGGTCCAGCTTCTTCTGTGGTGTTCTCATCTTGACCATTTTGACCAGTGACCATGTTCACAGACCTTGGTTTGAAGTTATTGCCCCTGTTTGACCCATAGTTGCCTGGTTTGACTTTCCCATGTAATGGATGTCCAATAGGATATCCAACTAATTGATAGCATTCATTCTTGTAATGGCCTTCTTTTTTTACTGTTTCCACATATCACACCTGGTTTGAATGTGCTTTTCTTGGGGTTTTGAGTGGTGTTGGGTCTGGTTTGCATGGTGTTTGGATTAGCATTGGAATTGAAGGTTTGCCTTTGGTTTGTGAATGTGTTCATAACTGTTGATGTTGCATACTTTGGAACATTGGATTCTCTTTGCTTTTCTTCCTGCCTCAACATAGCATAGGCCTTGGTTGCATTTGGCATAGGCTGCATGAGAAGAATTTGACCCCTCACATTGGCAAAACACTCATCCAATCCCATTAGAAATTGCAACAATCTTTTTCTTGTTTCTCTTGCCCCATTCAACCTTCCATTTGCACAAATGCAGTTACAAGTACACATATAAGGAGCCTCCAAAGCATCGATTTCATCTCATAAGCCCTTAAGCTTCTGATAGTACACCTCAATGGAACAATTTGCTTGTTTCAGTTGAGTGATTTCATTTGTGAGTTGATAGATTCTGTGGCCATCCAATTGAGAGTAGTGTTCTTGCAATTCTGACCAAAGTGCTGATGCAGAATGTACAAAGCTCAAGTTGTTGCTGATTTGATCTGTGACAGTGTTCAAGATCCAAGATATGATCATATCATTGTTTCTTTCCCACAATGCTCTTAATGGTGAAGTCACATCTGGTTCAGGATACTCATTGGTGATGATCTTGAGTTTGTTCTTGGCATTGAGTGCAATCATCATGGATCTTCTCCATGAACTGTAGTTTTCTGAGCCCAATAGTTTCTTTGAGATTAAAATCAAACCAGGATGATCATTTTGATGGAGAAGCATTGGGTGATTGACTGAATTGGTGTCCTTAGTGTTGTTATTGATAGTTTGAGATGATTCAGGCATGATTTGAGTTGATTTGAATGGTTAAATTGTGAGATTTTGATTGCATGTGTAATGTGATTTGATTGTAGTGGATTTGGTGATAAATTTGATGAATTTTGATGGTGATTTGATAGTTTCCTGATGATTTTTAAAGGTTTGTTAATGGTGGAATTTTGGAGGGAAAATTGTCAAAGTTTGTTAGGGTGGTCAACTGTCAGTTGTGATAGTTGGTTATGATGGTTGTTGGTGGTTATTGGGTGATGCAGAGGACCTTTTGGGTCGGCTCTGATACCATATTGCAAAATGGAGAAATGAGAGAATTTGTGAAAAAGGATATTTCATTCAACTGAGTAAAATGAGAGTTACAATTGCTATTTATACTACTGTTACATCAAGACTGCATAAGCTACAAGCTAAGTTACATACTAACATCTAACTAACTGATTACATCACATTTAGTTAAGTAACTTTGGTGTTTGATACAATGAGGAGAGATATAGTTGCTTGTTGTTCCATGCTCTTCACTGCATTCTGCATACTTCATGTTCACTGTTCCATTGACACAGTTGACTTTTGCATTGACTTTTGCCTTTATACCATTAAACAAGAACAACAACAACCGAGAAAGAGATCGACAGACGAAAGAGGGAAGCCATGGTGGAACAAGCTAGGGGAAGAGGAACAAGCTGCTATTCTATTAATGGCTATCTCTTGTGGCGGCTCGATGTATTGATGAATTGAAACCTTAACTAACTGAATCACCATCATTGCCTAAATCTAGTAAAACGAAGGGGCAAAATTTTCCATTTTGTTGTGCTTTGTTGACTAACTATCGTAAACTGTTGATCATTTTTATCTCAATTTACTAGCTAACAATGCTTTTTTGGGTTTAATTTTGGCATCCTCTTGAGTGCACTTTTTGTTTGGCTTTTTTGAATATAAACTGCCATAAGTTATCAAAGGGGTACTTAAAGATAGACTTTGAAGCTAATTTCATAATGCAGGTTGACAAAAGAAAAGATAACATGACTAGCTAGCACTCAATCAAGTGTGTGGTACTTGTTAGTTTTTCAATTTACATTCGCTACTTGCTATTCTAGATTTGTAACATCTTTTGGTATGTGCGTTTTCTTAACTTAGGACCCGTTTGGTTCGCTTTTATGAATGACTATCGGTATAGGTTTGATAAGTAGGAGGAATGACAATAGGTTTGACTCTTTGAAAGTTATTGTTTGGTTCAGAAATTGAGTACGAATATATATATAATAAAAATAAGCGATATTTCTTTTTTTTCTTTCTTTGTCACAGTAAAACAACAGGAATATAATTTGACAAATCTCCTAAGATACTATTGTTTTTCTTCATCATCATTCTCACAATTATTTCCAGTTGTTCACCTAGTAAAAGAACCCAACAACAAATATTCAAACCAATCCCAGATTATTTTCAAGAATCATTTAAGTAGTATCCAAGATGATGAACACAAAAGTGACAAAACAACAGGTCAACATCTACTGTATCTTGTCTTTAAAAAAAAAAAGGTAATGGAAAAGATGGAATTAACCATTGATGTCTTGGAGATGAAGGAAGAATTATTGGCCGGCGGCGACAGCAATTGGTCATGACCGGTGACGGGTGGCGACATGGTATCGGCGTGATAAATTCAAGAACGATTGTAGGTGAATACATAGTACTTTGACAATGAAGATGAAGAGTAATTTATTTATGTTTTTTCAGTTTTTATTTGTTTATAGAGATGGAAGGGAATGGTTTTTTGAAAGACACCCAATGAGGCTGGTATGAGATTTGGGGGGTGTTATGGGTTTAATGAAATCATTCCTGTGTAACAAATGTGTAACAAACATTTTGTATGACTTTCAAACTCATACCCCCATTCCTATACCACTGAAACAAACGGGCCCTTAACAATCGTTGAAAGTAATAAATAAAACCATTTACCAGGTGGGATAATAAAGAGCAACTAATTTAGTACTCTATATTATGACACTTTGTCTAAAGACATATTAACACATCAATTTATATACATGCATTTGTTTTACTTTTATTTCGATGTGGGACAAGGTCAGTAGGTCTGCATATGACAATTATACAAGTTAAAAAGCATAATTGAAATTCGAGTAGAAACTTCTTTAGTATGACTTCATTTCAGTATGTTAGTAGCTCATTTTCACCTTAACTCAAAGGAGTCGTTACCAGAATACCAGACGATTAAGGCGACCATTTGCAACCCTACATGCAATCCTCTCTCATATGACGTTATTATTCACGTATCTTCTATACGCAATCACTCAAATGATATCGTATGCTATCAACTTAATTAATGAAATCATTCCTGTGTAACAAATGTGTAACAAACATTTTGTATGACTTTCAAACTCATACCCCCATTCCTATACCACTGAAACAAACGGGCCCTTAACAATCGTTGAAAGTAATAAATAAAACCATTTACCAGGTGGGATAATAAAGAGCAACTAATTTAGTACTCTATATTATGACACTTTGTCTAAAGACATATTAACACATCAAGATACTATTGTTTTTCTTCATCATCATTCTCACAATTATTTCCAGTTGTTCATCTAGTAAAAGAACCCAACAACAAATATTCAAACCAATCCCAGATTATTTTCAAGAATCATTTAAGTAGTATCCAAGATGATGAACACAAAAGTGACAAAACAACAGGTCAACATCTACTGTATCTTGTCTTTAAAAAAAAAAAAGGTAATGGAAAAGATGGAATTAACCATTGATGTCTTGGAGATGAAGGAAGAATTATTGGCCGGCGGCGACAGCAATTGGTCATGACCGGTGACGGGTGGCGACATGGTATCGGCGTGATAAATTCAAGAACGATTGTAGGTGAATACATAGTACTTTGACAATGAAGATGAAGAGTAATTTATTTATGTTTTTTCAGTTTTTATTTGTTTATAGAGATGGAAGGGAATGGTTTTTTGAAAGACACCCAATGAGGCTGGTATGAGATTTGGGGGGTGTTATGGGTTTAATGAAATCATTCCTGTGTAACAAATGTGTAACAAACATGTTGTATGACTTTCAAACTCATACCCCCATTCCTATACCACTGAAACAAACGGGCCCT